>JAVJIF010009750.1:0-156582 GCA_038442645.1 Agave tequilana
GCTCCTGTTTATGAGAGATGAGGATTGCGCGATCGATGACATCCGTCGAGATCTCATTGGACACGATGCACCAATCATGCCCCCGGGTTGGCCATGGTCACAGTAGGTATGGCGATGGATATGGTGGTGGGTATGGTCCTCTTGCAGGTCACTAGAAAGAGGACGTCACCTGTAAGGTCTCGAATCCTCCCTTCACCAATCTTTCCCAGAAGTGACATCGACGAAAAGTCTATATTCATTAGATGACTTTCTGGTGGTAGAGATGTTCATCAACGACGGATCATGGCCCACACCAGTTGGTCGGGTGGAATCAGAAGGCCTTGCTGCATTCTGACCTCAAGAAACACCATTGTTCTTGGCCAACGATGGACTCCTTTAATGTTTACGTCATGCATCATGATGTAATCAGCATCTGATCGTCACCATAGTGCTCAGCCCTTCTTTGGCGTCCTTTCAAACATCTTGTATTTGGAGTGGTGAGCATGCTTCAAGGAGTGAGTGCAACCTTTTACTGAGAGAGGGACTTCTTTGTACTCCTTTATTGTAACGCTCAATCTTATTGTATAAGAGAGCGTCTTGTATCACTTTCATATGTCTGGACATAAATAAAAGCGACATTTTTATTGTCTCCTTCCATTATCTTGAATTCCCTTTTTGTATTGAAAGTCAGACGAATAGAGGTAAAGGATCTTTGACTTGCTAAAAATATGATAATAGTCTTAATGAGTCAAAGTTTTTAGAAAGATCCTATTTCAAGAACCCGACAACGCTGTCAGAGGTGTGATATTAACTTGACAGAATTGAGATAATTCTTGTGACCTACCAATCTACAAATGAGAATGACAAGTGAAATTTATACCCCCAGGGAGGATGAGTTTTCATCAGAGGTTTAGAATTAACTTAACTAAGACCCAGCTGGGGATTTAGTGAAAAACACTGTTAACAGTGTAATGTTAACCTAACAATATTTTTGCGTGGGCTTGTTATTCTGTTGACGAGAATAACAAGTGAGACTTAGACTCGCGGGGAATTAGGAGGACTTTTTCCGTTAGAGGTGTAATAAACTTAACGGGTTGAATAAAGTCTTGTCAGAAGTATGAGTTAACTTGACAAGGGTGTGAGTCAGAGGTGTAAGGTTAACTTAACTCAAGAGTGTTTCAGCTTCATTTGGAAGACTGAAAAGTGTCACTGTCATAGGTGTAATGTTTAACTTGGCAGTGAGGGTAATGCTAGAGGTATAATTTTGAACTTGGCATTGGTCATCTCGACTTTAACAAGGAAGTCCGAGGGAAAGTCATGGCCATAGGTGTATTGTTGAACTTAGCAATGACCTGGATGCTAGAGGTGTAATGTTAAACTTAGCATTGCTCATGTCAGCTTCGATACGAAAGTCTGAGGAAAAGTGACTGTCAGAGGTTAGTATTGAACTTGGCAGCAACTAATCACCGTTAGAAGTGTAATATAGAACTTAACAGTAATTTGTCAGAGGTGCAGTATTAACTTGACAAGAATTGGCTTGAGATAGGAGCAATTTGAGGACCGTCGTTCTATTGATGAGAAGTAACAGGTAGAATTTGAAATGTCAGAGGTGTAATGTTAAACTTGGCATTGAATTGATTTGCGATACAAGAAATTTTGAAGACTTATCATTCTATTGATGAGAATTGACAAGTGAAGTTTGAAGTGTCAGAGGTGTAGTGTTAACTTGACAAATGGGAAGACTTGCTATTTCATATAGAGTTGAGACAAGTAAGATTTACACTTACTAAAGAGTATTGAAATTTTCGTTGCCAGAGGTATAATGTTAACATAGCAGTGACTGTATTCTAATGGGCCTACCATTCCATGTATGAGAATTAGTAGGAGGTTTTGGAGGAGGGAGTGGGACCAAGTCCACTTAGGATTTGTAGCAAACCCTTAGCTATCAACGGATTTGGTGTGCCTTTACCAACTACCATTTGAGTTGGGCTAGCCATGCTATTCCCCTCAGCATGATGAGTTATCGAAGACTTATGTTGGACTTAGAAGCCAACATTTTCGTCTGTCCTTAGCCGTCGGAGGCGTCGGACGTTAATGAAGAGAGCAATACTAGAACCTAAGTTTTGTCGTTTGTTTCTTTCTCAAGATTTACAAGAACTTTTCTTGGATCTAGAGCTTTGATCAGAGGTATAATATTAACTTGATCAGAGGAAAAAGTATTATTAAGGATAGTACTTCTTCAGAAATCTGCCGTTGATCGGATCATGAGTGTATCACCTTTGAAGTTATGAGGCGATACGCTCCATTTGAGTAGACTGACTCTACTACAAATGGTTCTTCCCATTTGGGTTAGAATTTTTTTCTCGTCTTATGTGTCATCACCATAAGTCTTCTGACAGCTAAGACAAGGTCACCTTTCTTGAAAGTTCATGCCTTAACTTTCTTGTTGAAGGCTCTGGTAATTCGGGCTTGGTAGAGCTCGATTTATTGTTGAGCCTACAGGCGTTATCATCTAAGGCTTCCAACTTTTGGAGTCGCAGTCGATGCTTCTCCTCTTTGTCATCTCTGCTGTCAAGGCGACGCGTAGAGATGAAATTTAGATTTCTAGTAGAAGCACAGCTTCACACCCATATACCAAAAAAAACGGCGTAGCTTTAGTTGGGGTTCGAACAGTTGTGCGATAGGCCCATAAGCATTCACCTAGTTTGTCGTCCCAGTCACGCTGACTTTTCGAGACGAATTGCTTGAGAAGCTTGCCGATGGTCTTGTTGAAAGCTTCTGCGAGACCATTAGCAGTGGGGTAGTTGAAATCACCTAGAGGGGGTAAATAGGTGATAATGCTAATCTATTGAACTTAATGCGGAATTTAAAAACTAATTGCAATTACACAAGATGCAAGCAATAAGTGATGCACACAACAAGCCAAGCATATAAGTATGAATGATCAATGTGAAATGATGCAAGGCACAAAAGTAAAGAGAGAGAGTGATAGAGTAAGAGTCAATGGATCAAGCGCAAACAACGAGATTTGTTTCGAGGTTCGAGCACCCAGCTCTATGTCCCCGCCTTCACCCAGAAGGATTTCAACTCCACTAGCTTGTCCACACAAGACCCCCACAAAGGGAACCTCCACCGAGGATTTGGGGCAATACAATCACAAGGAGTACCAACTCCTCTCTTTACAATCAACACCCCTTCTAGAGGCAAAGCACCAAGCCAACAAACAATCACCTCACAAGTAGAGGGATTAGCACAAAGCTTACACAAGGATCACCTCACCACTTGAGGGATACAACCCAAATGCACAACCTCCTCAACACAATGAGGGAAAGGCACAAAGCCAAGCAAAGATTGGGTTTACAACTTGGTGGTCTAAGAAATAACCACAAACAATCTCTTTTCCCACACAAAGATCCTACAGAATAAAAAAGTAGATGTAGCTCAAGTGTGGAGAAAACCAAAGGAATGAAATAAAAAACTCAAAGAAAATCTTTGGGAAAACTAGAAACCAAGATGAAGAAGATGAATCAAATCTTTTCCAAAAACCCTTTCTTGATTTTCCAAACCCTAGCAAAAACACCAAATAGATTGTTCAATTTAAAGCCCAAAAACTTCTTTTGATTGCTGTGAAAACACTAGAGAGTCAGGAAAAATTAGCACCAAAAATCTTTTTGAAAAAATCTTTCCAATGGGATATTTATAGCCCCTAGAAAATTATAGCCGTTGGCAGCAGAAACTGCCAGAAATGAACTACCGATCGACCGGTCGGTCGACCGCCCAACGGTCACTTTTGACCGCTGGCAGCTACCGGTCGACCGGACGGTCGACCGTCCCCAGAACCAGAGAGCAACGGCTCTCTGGCCGGTCGACCGGGAGCAAACAGAGAGCAACCTGCTCTCAGTCGGTCGACCGTGCGGTCGACCAGATTATGGGGCAGCCAGCGTGCACGTATTCGTGCACGTCGGTCGACTGCTACAGTCGACCGGGTACTTGGTACGGTCGACCGACCTAGCCTGGCAGCAGCAGTTTTGGTCAGAAAAACATGGAATTTTTAATCCTAAAAATTCCCATAAAATCTTCTAAAATTACACAAAAATAGTTTTATCATTTACATTGAAATATAAACTTGTGTTAAAAATTTCAACACAAATTTCAAACAATGGACCATTTTTGTGTTATAGAAATTTTGCCAAAAACCAAAAACCGTATTTTCTAAAACTTGGATTTTTGAATAGAAAACACGTTTTGTCCAAACTCATCCAAATACAAAAACATGATATTTAAACACTTTGAAGCATGTTGTATATGGATAAAAATCCAGTATACAAGAAACATATATATATATATATCCATATTTTTGACTTTAATTCCAAAAATATATTTTGTTAGAAATACCAAAACATAAAACACATGAAATAGACTACCAAGCTAAGTTTGTTTAAATAGTTGAAGCATGCATGTATATAGAACAAATCTAATATACATTAAACCATGTAAACTTGTTTTGATTTAATATCTATTCATGCAAACCAAGATCGGTTAAACCAAAAACCGAAAACCAAAATATGAAACGTGTGTGTTGTGAACTTGAGCATATCATACTATTCTAATCATTACAATTTGGATCTAAACACAAAACTAAACTATGTACCGAGGTCTACTTGTAGAGCGCTGTCTCCAAGCCGACTCGATCCAAAACTTCGTGATCCACCGAGCTTGACTCCAATGAGTGCTATATATGATCTTTGACGCTCAGGCTCTTGAATCACCATGTGAATAGCTTCCAAATCATCTTGTTGAAGCTAATCACCAACTAATATCTTGGTTAATGATCTGAAACTAAAATCACAAGATAATTAGTACACATAACTACATGAGTTAATCATCATCAAAACTAGAGTGGAAGGCCTCTGGGCCAACAATCTCCCCCTTTTTGATGATGACAAAACTCATGGAGTTATATATGCATGGATTAAAGTTAAGCTTCAAAGAAGCTCCCTCTTAACTCATGCATACCAATAAACAAAAACATAATGCTCTTGACACCAAACACCAAATAAAAACATGTTCTTTACATAAAGCTCTTGATACCAATAAAATGCTCTTAATACCAATAAACAATAAACTAATAAATAAAATAAACTATGTTTCTAGATAAACTCAAACATGCATATAAAAACATGAATACTTCTCCCCCCTTTTGTCAATCATCAACAAAGGGTCAAAGAAAAACAAATCAATAAATTCTTCTCCCCTTTTTGTTCGAAACAAAGAATCAACAAAGGGGTACAATCAAATATGATACCAATTAAAAAAAGTGTGAATGAAGTGCATATTGATACCAAATGAAGGTGAACATAAAAACATTTTGAGAAATGCCTACCAATTGAAAGGTAAATGAGGCATTGAAACAAATCTCAAACAAACATTTTTAAGAACAAAATGAAAACATAAACCAATTGATAGTAAAAATAAAATTTTGATACCAATTGATAAGTAAACAAAAAAAATCTTGATACCAATAAAAAGTATTATTCTTTTTAATCATATGATACCAATTGAAATTATTATTCCCTATAATCATATAATACCAAGTTAAAAATCAATATTCATTTTTTTAATCAGTTTTCATCATAAAGTAAGGGAGTGGAATACAAAACAAATGGTAAATAAAATACCAATTGAAATATGAAATACGAGTTTTCTCCTCCTTTATGAAATACCAACTAAACCGATGCAAAAGCTTGTATTAGGATACGAATTGAAAACTTAATCAATTGAAACATGATAGTCATTAAAGTTCAAGCTTTAGCATAAACATGATTTATGCTTAAAGATATAGGGATATAGTAAGCACAAATAAAACATATATATGTATGAAAATTAGATACCAATCGAAATTGATATTATTTGAAGTCTAAGCATACATACATAAAAAATATATGAGTATACAATAAATGTCAATATTGAAACCAATTGAAAGAATCCAATGATACCAATTGAAACAACAATAAGATCAAGTGTATATCTCATAATACCTAGCCTCCCAATCATGTTCAAGTTTAAAATAATTTTCTCTATAAAGCATACATGAGCATGATCTCCCATCCAACCACCCTTAGAAGGTAGGGGTTTCAAAAATAGATTTGAAAATATTGAACGTTTGAAAAACTCTACCAAATGAAAAATATCCAACTAGTTAAATGGAAAATCTTATAAACTAGTACGAAATCCTTCAAGTAAGGAATCAAACAAAATGTTTTTCATGAAAAACATGTAAATCACATGATCACTAAACACTCAAAGTCCATAAAGCATATATCATACTCATGAAAACAAAATCATGAGAAAACTAACAAAGTGAGTGAACAAGTATTATGTGACACATATCAACATGAAAATATTCAATTTAGCTCATGTGAAATTCCTTTAAACATGAAACATGAAAATCTAAAATTTTTCAATAAAACAAATTATACTTCAAGGCATATGTATGTTTTATCAATACAAAAAGTATACATACATATCCCTAAACACAATTGAGTCTATATATAAAGATTTGCATGAAAAGCAAATGACTCAAGGGGTATACATGTATATCTTAAAGTTTGACAAAATGAACATATACATGAAGTGAAAAACACAAGTTCATAAAACATAGCCAAAATGGGAATACAAGTTAGAATGCATGATTCATCAAAACTACGCTATACTAGCTCATCTAATGGGTACAAATAGGCATTGTAAGTACAAACATATATAAAGATTTATTTGTGGCCCACTATATGCACAAGTATAAATCCTAGTCTTAATGAAAACTAACACTTAAACAAGTAATCAAAACATGAAGTATAAAAACGATACATAAACATCCATATGATCATTATGTATAAGCATGTGCATTAGATTTAGGGCATACATGCTAGTTCAAAACAAGGTGAGAACACAAAGATAAGTTCATCTTAAACATGGGTGTCTCAAATAACTAAACATGTATATCACTAATCTAATAAACATGGCATAGGCATAATGAACTATAAAATAAGACATGCTATAAAAACGATGAACATGTAAAGCATGTAAATATAAACGGGAGTTAGACATCGATACCAAAACCAATAAAGGCACCTCTCTAGTTCTTCAAAACGCGGTGGTCCTCCCACCAAACTCCCTTGAAAGTGATGCATCCAAATTGTTTTCTTTAAGCACGGAACGCGTCCACTTTAAGGCACCAACACTCTCACTTTATGCGAGAGCCCACTCCTACATCAAAAATCAAAGGGGTGGTCTTTGGTACCCATTTTCTTTTGGGTCCACGGGGGTTAGTATCTTTCCTAACCAAAACAAAATTAGTTGCTAAATTTTCATCATAAATACGATCATAACAAAATTTAGCAAGGTGGCCCTTTCGTCCACAATGTGTACAAGTGTACACATGAGCATACAAGTGATGGTGATGACCGTGAGAAGCATGTGTATGCCGTGGAGGGTGTGCATGCAAAGATGGAACTTGTTTCTTACGAACAAAGGATTCCAAGCGTGTATGATCCAAAGCACATTGGCTCAAAGTAGAGCCCAAACAATCTACACTTTTCTTTAAAATATTTATGTCATTTTCAATACTAGAAGATAAAGTGGAGCATGCAAAAGATGTGCTAGGTGAAGCTACACTAGCATGGCAAACATGAGAATCTATATCAATTTTTAAAGATTCATTTTTCTTTAAAACAAAATCCAATTCTTTTGTAATGAAATCAATTTCATTTTTCAATGAAAGATTATCTTTTAAAACAAAATCCAATTTGAAGATAAAACCTCATTGTTTTTCACAACATCATCACAATCATTTTTGCTTTTCAAAAATTCATTTTCCTTTAGGACAAGGTCAAGTTGAGATTTAAGTGAGTCACGTTCACTAGTAATCTCTTCCTTCTCTTGCAAAATCGATTCAAAACTTGAACACAAATCCTTCATTTCTTCTTTTAAATCAAAGTTCTTCTTTTTCAAAAGTTCATATTTTTCTAAGAATTTTTCAAGCTTTGTGGCAAGTTCAATATTTAAGTTTTGAACTTCTAAACATCCATAGCAATATGAGATAGAGCTATCATCTAGTTGAGAATCCGATTGTACCTTAAGGGAGTCTTTCTCTTGGACCATGAGGCAATGCTCGTCGGACTTGTCTCTCCTAGATCTTCTCAACTTGTTGATAATCCTTGGTAGCTCGGGAGAAGTAAATATGCTCCAAACTGCAAAAGCCGAATCATAATGAGTAAACACATGTAAAAGATCTTCATTAAGAGATGCTCTAAGTGTCTTAAGGGCTAATGCATTTGCCTTTCTATGCTTGCTAGCATTTGGGAAGGATTCTTGAGTAGTGGCTTGATAAACTAGATGTCCTAGGCTTTTTAAATGACAACTCATCTTGGCCTTCCAAATATCATGTCTAGAAAAATCAAACATAGGAGGGCTATCCATGAGTGCAACTATATGTGTGCAAATGAAAATGCAAATGAAGATTAGCAAACCAAGATCTCACTCCTAGGTGGTTAAACCTAAATATCAGGAGCGTAGGCTCTGATACCAATTGAAATCACCTAGAGGGGGGTGAATAGGTGATAATGCTAATCTATTGAACTTAATGCGAAATTAAAAACTAATTGCAATTACACAAGACGCAAGCAATAAGTGATGCACACAAACAAGCCAAGCATATAAGTATGAATGATCAATGTGAAATGATGCAAGGCACAAAAGTAAAGAGAGAGAGAGATAGAGTAAGAGTCAATGGATCAAGCGCAAATAACGAGATTTGTTTCGAGGTTCGAGCACCCAGCTCTACGTCCCCGCCTTCACCCAGAAGGATTTCAACTCCACTAGCTTGTCCACACAGGACTCCCATAAAGGGAACCTCCACCAAGGATTTGGGGCAATACAATCACAAAGAGTACCCAACTCCTCTCTTTACAACCACAACCTCCTTCTAGAGGCAAAGCACCAAGCCAACAAACAATCACCTCACAACTAGAGGGATTAGCACAAAGCTTACACAAGGATCACCTCACCACTTGAGGGATACAACCCAAATGTACAACCTCCTCAACACAATGAGGGAAAGGCACAAAGCCAAGCAAAGATTGGGTTTACAACTTAGTGGTCTAAGAAAAAACCACAAACAATCTCTTTTCCCACACAAAGATCCTGTAGAATAAAAAAGTAGATTAGATCAAGTGTGGAGAAAACCAAAGGACTGTAAATCAAAAACTCAAAGAAAATCTGAGAAAAACTAGAAACCAAGATGAAGAAAATGAATCAAAATCTTTTCCCAAAAACCCTTTCTTGATTTTCCAAACCCTAGCAAAAATACCAAATAGATTGTTCAATTTAAAGCCCAAAAACTTCTTTTGATTGCTGTGAAAACACTAGAGAGTCGGGAAAAATTAGCACCAAAAATCTTTTTGAAAAACTCTTTCCAATGGGGTATTTATAGCCCCCAGAAAATTATAGCCATTGGCAGCAGAAACTGCCAGAAATGAACTACCGGTCGACCGGTCGGTCGACCCGCCTAACGGTCACTTTGACCGCTGGCAGCTACCGGTCGACCGGACGGTCGACCGTCCCCAGAACCAGAGAGCAACGGCTCTCTGGCCGGTCGACCGGGAGCAAACAGAGAGCAACCTGCTCTCAGTCGGTCGACCGTGCGGTCGACCGGATTATGGGGGCAGCCAGTGTGCACGTATCCGTGCACGTCGGTCGACTGCTACGGTCGACCGGCTACTTGGTACGGTCGACCGTCCAGTCGACCGACCTAGCCTGGCAGCAGCAGTTCTGGTCAGAAAAACATGGAATTTTTAATCCTAAAAAATTCCCATAAAATCTTCTAAAATTACACAAAAATAGTTTTATCATTTTACATTGAAATATAAACTTGTGTTAAAAATTTCAACACAAATTTCAAACAATGGACCATTTTTGTGTTATAGAAATTTTGCCAAAAACCAAAAACCGTATTTTCTAAAACTTGGATTTTGAATAGAAAATACGGTTTTTCCAAAACTCATCCAAATACAAAAACATGATATTTAAACACTTTGAAGCATGTTGTATATGGGTAGAAAGCCAGTATACAAGAAACATATATATATATATATATATAATATATATATATATATAATATTATATATATATATATATATATATATATATCCATGTTTTTGACTTTAATTCCAAAAATATGTTTTGTTAGAAATACCAAAACATAAAACACATGAAATAGACTATCAAGCTAATTTGTTTAAATAGTTGAAGCATGCATGTATATAGAACAAATCTAATATATGTTAAACCATGTAAACTTGTTTTGATATAATATCTATTCATGCAAACCAAGATCGGTTAAACCAAAAATCGAAAACCAAAACATGAAACGTGTGTGTTGTGAACTTGAGCATATCATACTATTCTAATCTTTACAAGTTGGATCTAAACACAAAACTAAACTATGTACCGAGGTCTTCTTGTAGAGCGCCGTCTCCAAGCCGACTCGATCTAAAACTTCGTGATCCACCGAGCTTGACTCCAATGAGTGCTATATATGATCTTTGACGCTCGGGCTCTTGAATCACCATGTGAATAGCTTCCAAATCATCTTGTTGAAGCTAATCACTAACTAATATCTTGGTTAATGATCTGAAACTAAAATCACAAGATAATTAGTAGACATAACTACATGAGTTAATCATCATCAAAACTAGAGTGGAAGGCCTCTGGGCCAACAGTAGTATGCCGTTGAGGACACACTCTGGATTCTGAACATAGCGCAGAACCTCTGGAAGGCTTGACTGATGAACTGGGGTCCATTGTCATGGACGATTCGCCGAGGCACACCAAAACGGTAAATGACGTGATGTTTAACGAATTTGATCACATCAGATCACTTTACCTCCTTCAACGGGATGGCCTCAGCCCATTTAGAAAAGTAATCGATTATGGCTAAAATGAACCGATGTCCTTTTGATGACGGTGGACTGATGGGGTCAACTACATCCATGCCCTATATCTTGAATGGCCAGGTAAATGTTGTAGAGTTAAGGTATCCTGGTGTTTGATGGATAAAATCACCATGCACTTAGCAGGCGTGACATCTTTTGGCATAAGTGATAGCGTCAGAGATCATCTTAGGCCAATAATATCCCAACCTTTGGAGTCGATCCCCAAGTTTTGGGCCAGGTTGATGGGCTCCACAAATACCGTCATGGGCTTCTTTTAATACCTCCTGTGCCTCTTTCTGTGATAGGCAGCGAAGTAAGATCCCGTCATACGATCGACAATACAATGTTCGTGTGATTGCATTATAGTAGAACTTGGGAGCTTTCCTTCTAATGGCAGCCGCTTCTTTGGTATCATCAGGCAGGATACCATATAAGATATAATCGATGTAAGGGAATCTCCAGTCTCTATGCTCTGGGCCGATGATGACTCAAGAGCTTCTTTGACTTGACAATCTCCTGTTGGCTTCTGGTAACCCTCAGAAGCGGTTCTTGGGCAATACAAGTCGTGACTGTGGACAAGTATTTTCTCTACTACTCCAGCTGGAAGGGCTAATGAGGCAGCGAGTGACGCCAATGCATCTGCATGTACATTTACTGGCGGGGTATATGGTCCATATAAAAGTTTATGAACCTCTCGGCCATGTAAACAGTTGCGTTATAATAGGGTACTAGATCTTCATGTCTGACTTCGTACTCCTCGCGAACTTGGTTGATAATAAGTTTAGAGTCACCATATGTCTCGAGATTTTTAACGCCAATTTCATCGGCGAGTTGCATTCCAATCAAAAGAGTATTGTACTCCGCTACATTGTTGGAACACGGCTTGGTTAACGAGAAGGCTCGAGGAATCACATAGTTCTGTGGGGAGACAAGTACTACTACTCCCGCTATGATATGTCCTTTCGGGCCTATTCGTGATGTGCCGTCAAAGAAAAGTTGCCACACCTGGCTTTCGAAAGATGTCTGGGTTAGGCAAACTTCAGCGACCTTGTCTGGGAGATCCTCGTAAAGTTTGGTTGCCCTCGGATCTGGATGCTCAGCCAGGAAATCTGCCACCGCTTGTCCCTTCATGGCTTTTTGTAGTAAAAAGTGCATTTCATATTGGGATAGCAGTATGGCCCATTTTGCCAATCTGCCGTTTAACGTTGAAGGCTTTGTCATGAGTAACCTCAAGGGGTTGACCTTTGATATGACGTTTATAGTTTGGCCTACCAAATAGTGTCGCATTTTCTGAACAGCAAATACCAACGCCAAACATTCCTTCTCGATCGGGTTGTATCGATGTTCGATGCCGATCATGGTTCTACTCAAATAGTAGATTGCTTGTTCGTGCCCTTGATCATTATTCTGGGCTAGTAAAGCTCCTAAAGAATGATCCATTGCTCGGACCTATATCAGGAAAGGTTTTTCGGATACCGGAGCTGCAAGGACTGGTGTTGTATAAGGTACTGTTTGATTTCCTCAAACGCTTGTTGGCAAGCATTGTCCCAAATAAACGAGACACCCTTTTTCATTAATTTGGTAAAGGATTGGCATCTTCCGGAGAGATTTAAAATGAACCTTCGGATGTATGCCAATCGGTCTTGTAATCCCCTGAGTTCTCTGAGATTCTGTGGAGGTTGCATCTCCTGAATGGCGCGAACCTTTTCCGGGTCCAAATGAATTCCTGTGAAAGTTACCACGAAACCTAGGAATTTGCCGCTGGCCACCCCCAGAAAGGATTTGGTGGGGTTCATTTTCAACTGATGGGCCCGCAAGATGTCAAAGATAGCCTTTAAATTGGCTATGTGATCACCATTGGCGCGGCTTTTTACTGCAATGTCGTCAATATAGTATTCCACCGTTTTGTGCATGTGTTCGTGGAAAATGGCATTCATGGCCCTCTGATATGTCGCCCCCGCATTCTTTAGTCCGAAGGGCATGACGGTGTAGCAGTATACCCCCAGTGGTATCCTGAAAGAGGTATGCTTTTCATCATCAGGATACATTTTGATTTTGTTATACCCTGAGAATCCATCCATGAAGGACATTCGCTCGAATTCACACCTATTGTCAATCATGACATCTGTGATTGGAAGTGGGAATTCGTCTTTGGGATAGGCCTCGTTCAGATCATGAAAATCAATGCAGATCCGGATCTTTCCATTCTTTTTGGCAATAGGAACGATATTAGCTACCCAATCAGGATGTTGTTCTTCCCTAATGAAGCCAGAGTCTATAAGTTTTTTGACTTCTGACTGAATTGCTTCCATCACTTCTGGACGGAATCGTCGCTGCTGTTATTTAACAGGTTTTACGTCCGCATTAATGTTGAGGCGATGCATAGCCACTCGAGGATCAAGTCCAGGCATGTCCTCATAATTCCAGGCGAAAACATCTATATATTCTCACACCAGAGATACTAAATCTTCTTTCTCGGAGGGTGACAAGCTTTCACTTATAAAGATGGGCTTAGGATTAGCCTCATCTCCTAGGTTAATCAGAACAACCTTATCCTTCGTGGGTGGCTTGCACTGTTCAAAGCGAGTACCCCAAAGAGCATTAAGTGTTCGATCTAAGGATCTGTATTAGATTATGCCATTTCTTCATCCCCATCTTCCAGGTGGCTTGTTGAAACCATATTCACTGAAAGTTCTCTAAAGATATTGCCGACACTAACATCTGACTCCTACGATGACATGCCCGATGAGTAATCATGGCATAATGACTCTTCAGAGTCAGAGGCTGATGGGATCGGGTTGACACATAGCCCAACCCCTGCGAGTCTGATAATAATAATAAGGGTTTTCCCTTTTGGCACAAAAGATCGGAGTAGTGTTCTCCTTCCCTGGTCTCGGTCGTCTTTTCCTGAGATGAGGATTTAGACGAGCCAGAAGTAGATTGCTCTTTCTCCTCAATATGTACAGAAGATGAGCTTTCTCCCTCTTTTCATTTGCCCTTAGACTTTTTAGAGGAGGCTTTGTCGGTTGACTTCCTCTTGTCTTCAAGCAATTGTCCAGATCTGCTTAAGGGAATCGATAGATTCTTGTTGAGTACGAATCATCTCGAATATTTCCTTCTGGACCTGGGCTTGTTACTCCAATCGCCTGGCTGTCTCCTTAGGAGTATTTATCATGTAGATAAAGGTCCCTTCTCTATAGAAGAGTTCGAAGCCTGTGACTCTGCAATCGCGGAATGCGAGTCATTTACTTCAATGCCCCGAGCCAGAGCACTGTAATTGATTGGGAAATACCCCAGTCTGAGTGCGAGTATGTCGGTATACTCCTTCCGGCTCTGCGTCAGACTCATTAGAGCTGACCTCTGGTTGTTTTCCTTACTTCTGCTTGTCATATTTGCAGTGATTTCAAGGTACTCTGAGTCAGAGAAAGTCCTCCTCTTGTGGGAGCGATTTCTTTTAGCTGACCGGGAAGTTAAAGTCGACTGGCTGAATATAGACTGTCGGCTTGCACGTGAACTGCAACGGCACTCAGAGAGCATTGTGATAAGCCGTTTATAGCAGCACGATGGAGTGATCAGACTAGCACTCCTCTTCTTTGTCAAATAATCTCTTAGATCCATGGGAGGGGAATCGAAGAGATTAGCCTCGGATAGTCGAGGGCTTTTCAACTTGCGAGAATTATCATTACTTCGCAAAGCTGAGGTGCAAGGTTCTGAGGCGCGGAGCTCATGTCCTGAGAAATGAACGCAGCTCTCGCATTGTGGCTCTGAAACGCGGGCCTTGCGCCTCTGATGAGAAAAGACGCGGCTCTCGCGTTGTGGCTCTGAAACGCGGGTCTTGCGCTTCTGCTAAAGAGAGGTGTGGCTCTCGCGTTGCTGATTGTCGCATCTGGGTAGAGATGCTTGGGAAATGCAGGCCTTCTGGGTCTCACGTATGAAGGTAAAGGCGCGGGTCTCGTGTCTTGGATGAGGAGCACGGACCTCGCGTTGCTGCTCATGGCGTTTGGGAACCGGTGCTTTAGAAACGCGAGCCTGGTGATTCTCACGTTTAGGTTGCCAAACGGGGACTTCATGTGTCTGAAATGGTTCAGAAGAGACGCCGGTCTGAACTTTACGTCCTACCTCTTTGGACAAACAGTTGTTCCAACTTGTAGTTGACGCGCACGCCGTCTCTGTCACCGTTCAGCGTTCCGGCTACGTCGTAGGGGTTGAAGGGAACCCCCAGCAACCTGGCGCTGAGGAAGGGGATGGACTGGCTGGATATCAGGAACGTTAACCACGCGGGTCTCCTGAGAGACATTGCCGCGTGCGTTACGCATGATGCGTGTAGCCACGACATCCTTTTCATTAGTCGCGTCTGAGAGGATCTCAGAGCGGATTTGAGAGCAAGTCCCCGAAGAGACTCTGCGGTAGGCCTGCGCCTTAGGGCTCTTGGAGCCGGAAGAGAGGAATTCTTCATACTTTGCCTGGTCAAATTCCACGACAAGTGATTCGACCGTTTTTCCCATGTAGATGACGTCATCTTGCGCCACCACTTGCTCGTCAGTAGAGAAAGAAGTCCCCAGCGGAGTCGCCATCTCTTGTGAGGGGGAGGTGCTTCCTCGTGAAATTTTCTTGAATCAAATGAAAGATTACAGTGGATTAACACTCCGACTACAAGAGAGGGGAGATGTTTAGACTTGAATCCCCCTTTGTTTAATGCTGGGTTCTTGATGTGGCGGTGGAAAGTGAATCTTATTTTTCGTTGACCGGGTGAACATCAGGACCTCTTGGGAATCTTCTTTTTGGATGACAGACGGAGTAACACAGCTCCTGTCGACTAGGAATCTCAAAGAGATTGTAGACAAAGATTGACTTGTACGCAGCAAGTTACTTGAAGAGTTGAACTCTCTTTTCTTTTCTGTGGAAGCTCACAAGCCAAATTCTTCTCCTCAGAATTATCTGATTGACCCTGACCCATAGCAACAGGGCTATTTATAGAGGTTTCAGGGGTGAACGTGCCCCTAAAAATGCTCCATAATGGGGTTAACTTCCTCATTTTGTGGGCAGTGATGGACCCCATAATAAGGGCAGTTATAACTGAGACGCGGGCAGTGAAGCTGAGACGCAGGTTTTGACTCTCGCATCTTGACGCTGCAATTGTGCTGAGACACGGGTTTCGATTCTCACGCCTTTACGCTGCAGTGGTGCCGAGACGCGGGTTTTGACTCTCGCGTCTTTGTGCTGCAGTGACGTTGAAATGCGGGTTTTGACTCTCGCGTCTTTGTGCTGCAGTGCTGCCTATGATTAGCCCAGCGTCTGGAGTTTGGACTCTGCTTTTTAATGACTTGTCTTTAGTGATTTTTAGACAGCCTACAACTATAGATGTGCGATATGCTCAAAATACTGTTGGTCCTGTGGAGACTCTGGATCAGAACCTGAGCTAACAAACTCAAGGTCATCAATAGCGACCTAAGTGAGTGATAAAATGAAGGATTTAAAAGAAAAATACAAAACTAACAACAACATGTATGGTTAAGTATAATTTATCATACTAATATTCAACATATTAGAATCATAATAAAGCACAGTGATATACACTACATAACTATTTAATAATATAATCTGTCCAGTATAGAATCATGTTGTCAAGATGTCTATGTATGTTTATTTTTAATGTCTTGTTGTTTGAAACTGATAGTTGGAGACAGGAATCTGTGTTATAAGTGGGTTTCGTACATACCCAGAACCACGACCCAGATGCCTGGCGCTGAACCAGGCTCTATCGCTAGGTAGTCAGTAACAGTAAATAGTACACACAGTATCAATGCGGGATAGTAGAGTAATAGAACAATAACAGATGAGATGTCAATCATCCCTCAAAATCCTATGAACCATATTTCGGCTGCGCAACCTGTATCCTAAGTCCGTACAAAATACTGATACTGTCTCCTCTATCAATTTTTCCACTCAGTATAAGTTATCTAATAATTATATCACTTGAATCGCTGGGCATGAACAATAATAGTAATGATGATAGTGTAACAGTAAAGCAGTATACATTTGCCAGTGACTATGGTAACATAATCCATTTTTTAGTGTCATTATGATTAAGTACAATGGCAATTACTACAGTAAATCAAGGTATAATATAGGGTTCAGTATCACACTTCTTTTCTATAACTTTAATAATAATTACTTTTGAATATTTGTCAATAATTAACAATTCGCCACTTTAATAATTTTGCATCTGATAAATTAATTTAAATGGATTCAAATTAAGAGGAAACTTGTAATTTCAAAAAAAATAGTAGTCTTTTTATGATATACAAACATCTTACCACCTTACAAATTCTAAGTAAATTTTCTAAATACTAGAAAACTCAATAACGTATTTACTTATTTACCATTCAATAATAGAAATAAATAAACATCTCACAATAAACAAAATTAATACTTATAAAGTGAGTAAAAGAACACTCACCTGGGCTTATTATGTGTATGAATACCAATTTGAAGAAATCTATATTAAATGAATTCGAATTAGAAATTTATCAAATTTAACATATAATATCCTATTTGATGTTATTCAGTGTTTTAAATCAAATATGAATGGTTCAGATCTTAGAACAAGGTTGTAAGATGATGCATTAAATTTACAAGATTAATTTAGATTTTTTTTTTGATTTTCATTGGGTTAAATAGTTTAAAACATGAAAATTCTTTAACCAGGCAAAATGTTGCAATAGCGGGTTTTAACTTTAAATGAAGTGATTCAGTCCAATATGACCTGTAAATATTATCAAAATTTTATAGTAGATTGTAATCTAAATTTTTATTCCTATATTTATTTATTTTTAAAACCTAATCATTTTAATTGTTTTTCAGTGAGTTAGCAGGTCTGTTTTTTGCATTCGGGTCGAATTCAGATAGATTAGAATCCACAATCAATGGGCTGGACTGGTTAATAGGCCTGATTAGATTGGGCTTCAGAAATTTAATTATTTTTTTTGTGGGTTCATTGCCCCACAACCAAGCCCGGGTGTGTCTACACCCGGGTCAGCCGGCCCATGCCTTGCTTTCAGCCTGGTCGAGAGCAGGCCAAAAATAGTTTTTCCTCTTTGCCTGGTCCAGTAGCCTGGGGGCCTTACCTGGGTGCGGGTCTGCACCCGGGGTTAGGCACAGCCCTGCTGCACTGACCCATTGCGGGTCTATACAGCAAAGCTGCTCTCGACTAATGGCCGAGAGCAGACTGCCATATTTTTTTGTTGTTTTAATAAACTCCAAAAATTTGTATAAAAATTCTATAATTTAATTAGTATATTATTATATTAACCTATATATTTTATTTAGATCATTAGGTGTGGTTCTTAATGAAAAATAGGTTCATGGAAGGAAAAATCTAAACATGGTATTTTAATTTAATTGAATTTTTTAACTCTTGCAAATTATTTTATTTGGATATGGGTGAGATTTTAAATTCATGATAAGGGAAATTTAAATATGACTTTTAATTTTAATTCATACAATTTATTTTATTTAGATCATGGGTTGCATGATATTTCAAGAAATCTTAATCATATAAATTATTTTATCTAATCTTCGAATGAGATTAAAATTTCATGAAAAGAGGGATTACACATGATATTTCAATAATTTATATTTCATACAAATTAATTTAGATCTTTGGTGAGATAAAATTTCATAAAAAAGAGGGATTTTAAAACATGATATTTCAATAATTTCTTTAAGTTATACAAAATTATGTTATTAAGATTATAGGGTGAGATTATATATGGAAATTCGTAAAAAAATATGAACTAAACATTATAAATAAATGCTAATTATTATTTACTTACTTGGATTAATCTCGTAGCCTGCTCCTCTGTTTTACACTTCAAGCACGTTCCCCAATCACGTTGGTTTCCAAGAAGAGAAGTGAGAAAATTTGGATTTAGATCTGAGTTCTTTTTGTCTTTCTCTCTTTTTGTTTTTTTAAGAGGCAGGAGGAGATGGATTACGTTAATATATTATGGTAAGATTTTTAGGTTAAGATTTTTAGCATGTAGATTTTAACAGAAGAATCAGGTTGTTAAGATAAAGATCAATAAGGATCTCATGAGATCTTTCAGTTGAAATTTGAAATTTGAATTTGACTTTACTTTTGTTTAAATAAATTTGATCACCTATTAATCACATGCCAATGTGCCATTATGGTTTAGGTATTAGGATTTGGTATAGGGGAACACGAGTTTGAATCTTAGCATAAGCAAGTTAAGCATACACACATTTTTTTAATTAATTAATTTTTATTTTATTTTATTTTGGGTATTGTACAATAAGAGTATTACAAAAAAACAAGAAGCTCAATAAGCTATAAACAATACAAGCGATAGCCAGTACTACCACGTCCCCTGTAGTAGAACAGCGATGGATCTACGACACCCACTCAATAAGATCTAGTAGCTGTCAAGCCTCCCCCAACCCCATGTCGTATTTATTAAAATTATTATGAATCAGGAATAATAACAGTGCATGTAACATATAACAGGATAGCAGGATGTAAGCAATCCTTGTATCACTGAATAGGATAATAATAGAAAATAGGAGACATGTGACTCAAAGGTGGCCCCCGTGGTTACTAGAGATGGCTTCTACATTGCACTTAGTTTCACACATCGAATATCAATAGATAGTATGTCCAGTAGCAAGAGTTTTATATAAACACAGTGATACAGGAAATGATCATGTACTGTATTCAGAATGTATGCATTTAAAGTAATACAAGAATGTTCTAGTAACAATAATTTATGTAATTAGGATACATGAAAAATTAGAGTATGCATACGTGTGAATCCATGTAACAGTGATATGAGAACATGAACTAATATAGTATCCATGTAATGGTGATATAGGTATATGAAATAATAGTGTTCGGTGTAATAGAGCATTCATGTAACGGTGATACGAACATGAAATAACAATGTCAAGTGTAACAAGTATATACATAAAATATAATATCCAGTGTACGGGAATGTCTGGTGTACTAGATAATTCAAGTACATGTAATATCAATGTCCGTGTAATGTGGTACAAGTACATAATATAACAGTGGTCCAATGTAATAGAATATCCGTGTAGCAGTGATAGTGTTAAGGTGATATATGTAACACGAACATGTGTTAATAGATATATATCAGTATTTATTATAATAATTTTATTATTATTAACATGATCAATATCATTAAATAACTAAACATAATTATCTAGGTTACCATATTTAAATTATCAATTTATTATAAATGTGAATTTTCTTTATCAACATTTTTTAATTACTCAATTTATATGGATAATTCAACTATATTTATATTAAATCAAGAAATATAATAAGTTATTATTTTATTGACATGTTTAAAGAGCAATCAGGCATATTCTAATTACAGTAATTTATCAATAATTACAATTTATTAAATAGTAATTATAGTGATTTACCGATAATCATATTTTATTAAATAAAGCAATCAATTAATTTCATTCAACAAGATAAAATATAACTTTAAAAGAAAAACACTTTCGTAGTTATTATAAGGATGAAGCTCGTCTTTCTACAATCGCTACGGCTCGAGAATCATCCAAATCGGGCCCCAAATGCTCAAAATATCGCTCGAATGCTAAAATCATTAACGATAGGTTAAAAATATAACTATTTAAAATGTAATAAATGGTGTTTAATAGGGCATTTGATGCAAAATTACCTTTATAATGGATCGGGTTTGGGTTGCTAATGGGTCGGGTTTAGATCCAATAACCCAGACCCAAAATTAAATGTATATGGGTTTAGAATTAATGTATTTGGGTTTGGGTTAACAGGTTTTGGGTTGTTGGGTTGGACCTAATAGAGAGAGTGAGAGAATGATAGAGAGAGACGGGAGGGAATACGGGAGGGGACAGTGACTTGGCTGGGCGTAGTGCCCCGCCGGCAACGATGAGGGTGCGGCGGCCCACCGGCGGCCCGCTAGGGGGAAGAAAAAGACGAGAGAAAAGAGAGAAAGTGAGAAAGATGAGAAAGGAGGAAGAAGAAAAGAAAAGAGTGGGGTTGGGCAGTGCAACGAGGCTAGTCTGGGGCTACTGGCGGTCAGCATCGGCGGCTACGTAGGGCTATGCTGTCAGCCAGAGAAGAAGAAATTGTAGAAGAAAAAGAAGTGAAAGGGGGAGAGGAGATAGAGAAGAGGGAAAGAGAGAGAGAAAGAAAACAAGAAAAGCAGGTGGTGAGGGAATGTGGCTAGTGCCGGCCAGTGGCCGGCGGCGGCTGATCGGTGAGGCTGGGCGACGTTTAGAAGAGGGAGAGAGTGGTAAGAGAGAGTAAGAGTAAAGAGTTAGAGAGTTAGAGAAAGAGTAAGAGAGTAACAGTGAGAGAGGGAGTAACAGAGATA
Organism: Agave tequilana; assembly: GCA_038442645.1. Taxonomy (NCBI): domain Eukaryota; kingdom Viridiplantae; phylum Streptophyta; class Magnoliopsida; order Asparagales; family Asparagaceae; genus Agave; species Agave tequilana. The sequence goes on from JAVJIF010009750.1 coordinate 21,377, forward strand.
GAGGGAGAGAGAGTTAAAAAGGGGGAGAGATAAATGGCGGTGGAAGAGGCGGTGGCTTAATGGGGAAGAAAAAGAGAGAATAGGGGAGAAGGAATGGGTTTAATATATTTAATTGAGTGAAAATTTGTCTAATTTAGAACGGTCCCAAAAAATCAATAAAATAAAAAATATTATCCACAAAAATAATGTGAAATTGATTCAAAGAATTCAATCTAGTTTACAGATTTAAAATCCTAGAATCGATCGTTGATACCGGTCCACACCAGATTGGCTAGATTTTTGATTAATTCAGAAATTTTCTCAAAAATACATTAAACTAGAAAATTTGATTTTGAAGAACAATATAAAAAAATATTCTTGAAATTTACTCCGTCTGTGAATTAATAATCATTGAGTCAATTATCAGTATTTGTCAATACTGAATTCAGAGATTTTTCAAAATAATCCAAAAAAATTTTCAAAAAATTATGAAAAATTTAAAATATTAGAAAATAATATTGGAACTGACGCCGGTTCAGTTTGGCCACCAAAAAGATCAAATCAAATATATATACCATATCGAATACTGATACGGTGACGCGTACATCTAGGGCTGGAGGTTACACTTCTACCCACCTTACCAAAAAATTTCGTCCTCAAAATTTCAATTCAGGTTAGAAAAAATATTTTAATTATCCTGAGACCTGTGGGTATGGGCCCACCATGCTCCTGTTGCACCACTCTAATATCCATACTCAAACATTGGGGTTGAGTGACGAGTGTCGTGAATCAAAGATAGATATTGAAGCCAAAAGGATGAAAAAAAAGCAGAAAGGAATCAAAATACTCTTGATGACGACTGAAATTAGGGAATAGTAAGAATCAAGGAATGGATTTTTCAAAAAAAATTGTATTCTTGTACTCGTAACTAGAATCCCCAAATCCAGATACAGATTAGTTCTAATCTGAGCTGGTTGTCCTGTTGGTACGGGCCTGAATATTGATCTAGATGGTGACCCACATTAGGTGTAAACCTAGCTCTGATACCAATATGTAACGCTCTGATCCCGCGGATATGGAGACCCTACGACGAAAAACATCCCTGACATACGTTTGCTAAGCCTTAGTACAAGAAAATAAACAAAATATACACAATAATTTCAACTTTAATAAGTACAAGAATACTTGCAATGGGTCAGTGATCATGATATATATGGAACCAGAGATAAGAATGGAAATAAACACTGAATAATAAAAATACCTATAAATAATATAGATGACGAGTCTCCTATTTGTATCCCATGAAATATCATGTACTATAACATCCTAGATCTCCAAACCTTGGCATGCAAATCTAGAGTTGTCAGAAAGCGACTTAGTGAATGGTAAAATAAAAGTAGTAATATATAATATATTAGTAGTACAATCATGATAGTATTAATACACGTTTAAATACCAGTGATACAATATAATTATACTAACGATCGAGATATATGCATAGATATAAACAAGTGTTATATTAACACTATAATATTATAAATGATAGCATGTTACAACGGTATTAGTTCTATAATATTATCCAATTATATGATATTAATATCAATTAATATTATCAGGAAAAGTTTTATAAATCACCAAACTTATATTATTATATTCTTATAATTAGTAGGAGTTATGTCATTTATACGGTACACACACATACACCTATACAGAAATAGACTTGTGTCCTTCTAAAAGAATTTGAGGCCATCCTTCCCTTTCAAATACCAACGTCCGACATTCGAATACAAGATCCACTCAGTTGAAGTTGATCTATATTATTTCAAGTATCTATAAACCAAAAATCAAGTATTTTGATTACTATTTCTCATGCATCAAGTAGGGGAAAGACGGACGGCCTAAATAGTAAGTTGTTAGTTTAACGGTATAAATTTGAAACCTAATAAAAGTTGGTTTGTAGGGGTTTTAAATGTTTAGATCATTATCAAATGGCCAGATTAAGAATTTTTATGTCTAAAGACATATATCTATCCGACCACTACTTTCAGCCGTCCGTTATGCGCCACTTGATGGATGGGCAAAAGTATTCAAAACATTTAATTTTTGATGTATAGATACTTGAAATAATATAGATCAAATTCAACGGAGTGGATCTTATATTCGAATGTCGGAGGGTTGTATTTGAGTTGATGGATTTGGGCTCAAATCTTTTTGGAAGGACATAAGTCTATCTCACTCTATACACACACAAACACACACACACACACACACACACACATGTATATATGTATTTATGTATATATATAGGGTAGAGTTACGATACATATAGGTGTAACTAAGTTAATTTATACACACCATTTTTAGCCACAAAAAATTTTGTTGGTGAGATACAACCAAAAATTAATGTGAGTGGTTCCCACAAGGTGTTTAAAAAAAAATTTTTGTGCGGTGAAAAGAGGTATATGTAACTTAACTTAGTTACACCTATATGTATTGTAACTCTACCCATATATATATATATATGTGTGTGTGTGTGTGTTGTGTGTGTGTGTGTGTGTGTATGAGGAATATGTAAATCAGCTGACACTGGAGGTAACTTCGTCCTATGTCGCACTCAAAAATCATATCTCTAGAATTATTTTGACGATCCACCATATTATTATCTTCATGTTATAAGATATATATATATAAAAAGATCAAGTGATTTAGAGTTCGTTTACTCATTGATCTAATCGTTCAATTTTATTCTATTGTTAAAAATCGTTAATATTTGAACCTAAAGAAAATAAAGTAAACAAACTCCAAATCAAGTGATTTTTTATATGTGTATATCTTAAAATATAAAAATGATAATGTACGGTCCGATCTTGAAAATTCAATCGAAAACTTGAGTTTTGAGTGCAACATAGGACGGAGTTGCCTCCTGCGTCAGCTCATTCCCATTTTTCTATATATATATATATATATCAGAAATATGTATATCAGCCGATAACTGTGAGGCCCTCTCAGCTTGCGGTGATGTGGCACATTATTAGCTACATCAACAAGTTGCGGCTGGCCTATTGGAATAAGTGAAATCACTCAATGCCCCTGCGGTAAAAGGTAATTGTCTTGCTATTTTTTATTATTATTTTCTCTCTTTTTCTTGTTTTGCGTGTTATCAGATTTTGGTTTGAGTTTTCGCCCATAAAGTTTTTCTAAAAAAGCGGGATCCAGATCAGGTTTTTTTCCTTTTTTTACTTTTTAGCCCTAAATCTCCAAGCTCTCCATCGTGATCTCCTTTTCTATTTTAATGTCGACCATCAATCAAAACGCATCTCCTGCCAATTCAGGTCGCCGTCGTTCCTGATCTCATTCTCCCGATCTAAATATAAACCATATAACATTGTGTTCAATTTTCTCATAGAATATTTAAAATCTTGAAGGGTTGAGATCTTTGAATACTGATCAACAGGTTTCATTTTATCCTTTTTTAATTTTTTCCCACAATTTTTTAATGTAAAAAATCTTGGATAACATAGATGGAACTGTAACCTAGTTTACATTTTACAGAACAAGAATCACTTTTACCAAAATTGTCTTTTTTTCAGCTAACAATTTCATAGTTTTGTTGATTGCGACCTCAGTCATAGTTATTTAATTTTAAAACTACCTATTTTTTCCTCATATACACTAAATTGTAAATACTACGACTAAGGTCGTAGTATATATTAAACAATTTTTTTAGTTATTACAGACATCCTAAAGTATGCGAATATGGTCGTTGTTTTTAATAAATTATGTCTCAGTATCTACATAACTGTGACCTTACCTACAGTCCGTAATTACCTTGCATACGCAACTTTTTATACCGTCCTTTAATATATTATAGAGTTCGACAGAGGTTGCAGTATTACAAAATGTCACTTTTTTGTAAAAAACCTGGACATTCTAAAAGCTGCGACTACGGTCGCAGTCTTCTATTCAATAGTCACAACTATCTTTAGCATTGCGATCTTAGTCACAGTTTTATTTATTATAGTTCAGACGTGTAATTTCAATTATTTCTTTTTATTTAGTTCAATAATTATTTTGGTATGATGTGAATTTACATGGAGAAATGTTTAGAAGCTTAGTTATTCTTTTAGGACAACAATTTTTCACAGACGATGAAGCATACAAAATCTGCTTGAATGTGCTTTTTGTATCGTCTGATGAATTTGCACATAGGTTTTAGGCTGGATCTCATAGGACGAACTTTTAGTTTTTGTTTACCTATAGATGCAGAAACATTAACAACATCAGTTCAAAATTTAAAAAAAAAATGATCACAGTTCTAAATAAATTTGAAAAAGAAAAATGACTACGACCTTGATCGCAACAGTAGATAATAATTTATAATACACTGTGACTAAGATCGCACTGTTAAATAACAACGATAGATGTCACACTTTTTTAATAAACCCAATTATTTAACTAATGAGGATCTTGGTCAATGGTTCAGAGCACTGTGACCCTTATTTCATCATAATGCGACCAGAGTTGTAGTATTCATTAAGTTAACTTAGTAGAACAGATTGCGTCGTAGGCCCAAAAAAAGCGAGAAGGGATGGCAACACTCCGACATCGTTCACAGTGTTTTAAAAAAAGTAATCTTAAAAACAAACGGACGTTAATAATTTTTTTAAAAATATATTTTATTCACAGACTACGACCTATGTCGCAGTAACATATTAAGCTAATATAAAAAACTACAACCTAAATCGACCAAGTGGAATGAAAAAAAATACTATGACCTTGGTGATCTTGGTCTTAGTATTAAAAAAATTAAAAAATTTTAAAAAAATCTCTAATAATACGTTAATTCCTATTTTTTCTTCTAAAATATGACTTTGATCAAAGTTTCAGGGTAGAAAATTAAAAATTATTGTTTCAAAATGCATAAATAGATTTATTTTGATTCTTACTTCTTTAAAACAAAAAAGTGACTTTTTTACTTTTAATTGCAACCATGGTCGCAAACTTTAAAATTAAAAATTGTAAAAAGTATTTTTTAAAAAATCAAGATTGTTGAAAATTTTAAGAAAAATTAAAAATTTGCCAGAAAAATTTAGTATTATTTTTTCTTTGGAATAAAAATTTAAAACTGAATTAAAAAAATAAGTGCAAGAGTTACTTTCGTATCGAAGTTAAATTAAAACAGGGAATTTTTTTAAAAATTTTAAATTGCAACTGAAAAAATAAAAATATGAAGGGCTACAGAACCCAAAAAATTTAGATTCTCTAGGTTTCCCTTTTATTTTTTTTCGCGGATAATTTCTTGGGCGCCATCTTGATGAAATCTTTGTTTTACAAAACAAATTTTTGAATGCAGTTGTTTGGAAAGTTTAGGAATCAAAAATACTAAATGTTTTTGAATTGATGAACAAAAAAATTCATATCTGCAATTTTTTTTGGAAGGAACAGTTTTACAGACAGTAAAAAATTATAAGGGAGGGTATTTTAGTCAAAGCAATTGTTGAAGTGACCGATGGCTTATTCGAAATAGATTTTTTGTTTTTTGTCCGCCAAATTTTTTTACAAATACGTGGCTATCATGTTGCCACGTCCCGCCGGCTGAGAAGCTCTCTCAGCTGGCGATTAAGGTATAGAAACCTATATATATATGAGAAAAATGTATATCAGCCGATGGCAGAGAGACCCTCTCAGCCTGCGGTGACGTGACACATTATTATCCACACTAGAAAGGACGCCCCGCCTATTGAAACAGTTGAAATTACTAAATGCCCCTGCGGTAAAAGATAGTGGATCTGTATAATTAATTATTTTTTATATTTATGATGTTAGTCAATATTGTCACAACTATCTTTTATAACTGCGGCCAAACTGTTAGCCCAGAGGCCTTCCACTCTAGTTTTGATGATGATTAACTCATGTAGTTATGTTTACTAATAATCTTGTGATGTTTAGTTTCAGATACTTAACCAAGATATTAGTAGGTGATTAGCTTCAACAAAGATGTTTTGGAGCTTCTCACATGGTGATTCAAGAGCCCGAGCGACAAAGTTCATATCTAGCACTCGTTGAAGTCAAGCTCGGTGGATCACGGTTTGGATCGAGTCGGCTTGAAGATGGAGTTCATCAAGTAGACTTTGGTACATAGTTTAGATTATATTTATAGATCCATTTGTAAAGACTAGATAGTGTAATATGCTCAAGTTCACAACACACACACTTGTTTAAGTTTTCATGTTTATTGGTTTTCAGTTTTCGGTTTTTGGTTTAACCGATCTTGGTTTTCATAAATAGATAGTATCAATACAAGTTTACATGGTTTAATGTATATTAGATTTGTTCTATATACATGTATGCTTCATATCTTAGACAAACTTATTTTGATATGCCTATTCATGAGTTTGAAGTTTTGGTATTTTAACAAAACGTATGTTTGAATTTAAAGTCAAAAATATTGATATATATCTTTATATGTATATTAGAGTATATCCATATACTACATGCCTAAAAGTTATTTAAATATCATGTTTTTGTATTTGGATGAGTTTTGAAAAATCGGATTTCCATTAGAAAAATCTAAGTTTTAGAAAATACAGTTTTTGGTTTTCGGCAAAATTTGTAAGTCACAAAAATAGTTCAAAAAGTTTGAAATTTGAAATTTTTCACACAAGTTTGTATATCAATGTATTATACTGAACTTATTTTTGTGGATTTTTAGAGTTTTTATAGGATTTTATAGAACATTAAAAACCCAAGTTTCAAGTCCTATAATATGCCCTGTCAGGCTCTGGTGGTCGACGGACTGGTCGACCGGACCCAGAGTCGGTCGACTGGACCGGTCAACCGACGTGCACAAAACCTGCGCGCTGGCAAGCCACTTGGGCCGGTCGACCGAACGGTCGACCGACTGCAAGTACCCCACTCTCGGATGAGGGCGGTCGACGGGCAGTCAACCGGCCAGAGAGCAATTGCTCTCTGGATTGGCACGGTCGACTGGGCGGTCAACCGAAAGGCTCCAACGGTCAATTTTTGACCGTTGACGGTTGACCGGGCCGGTTGACCGTCAGCCGCCAGGGCTGAAAAACAGCCCCAACGGCTAGTTTTTTCATGGGGCTTATAAATACCCCATTTGTATGGGGTTTGAAAAAGATTTTTAAGAGCAAAAATTCTCCTATCTACAAGTGTTTTATACAGTTTTCAAAAGTGTTTTTAGAGCCAAAAAGGATTCATCTTTATTTGTTTTAAAGGGCTGGAAAATTCAAGAAAAGGAGAAGAAACTTTGGGATTGGTTTTTGATCTTCATTTTAATCTTATCCTAGTTTTTTCCCAATAGTTTTCTTTGATTTTTTGATTTTCAAACTCTTTGTTTTCCACACTTGAGCTATATCTTCTATCCTATCTATAGGAACTTTATTTGTAGGAAAATTGTTTGTGGTTGAGATAAACCACCAAGTTGTAAACTTCCATCTTTGTGATATCCCTCTAGTGAGAGGTGATTGATTTGGTATCCCTATATTGTGAGGTGATTGTGGAAGTGGTGTTTGGCTCCCTCTAGTAAGAGGTGGAGATTGTTGGTTGGCTCCCTCTAGTGAGAGGTGGAGATTGGTTGTGTATCCCTCTTAGTGAAGAAGTGGATTGTAGTTGTTTGGCTAAGTGCCTACCCCTCTTGTCTGAGGTGGTATTTTTTGCCTTTATGAGAGGTTGTATTGGTTGAGAGAGGAGTTGTGTACTCCTGATTGTAGTTGCCCCAAATCCTCGGTGGAGGTTCCCTGTGTGGACAAGTTAGTGGATTGAAAATCCTTCTGTGTGAAGGCGGGGACGTAGAGCTGTGTGCTCGAACCTCGAAACATATTCGTGTGCTTGTGTTGATCCATTGATTCTTACTCTCTCTCTCTTTATATTATGCCTTGCATTATTTCATATTGATCATTCATAATTATATGTTTGGCTTGTTTGCGTGTGCCTCACTTGTGCTTAACCACGAGAGCTTCATATAGCGCTCAACTCTTATTCAGAGAAATCAAGAGGAGTTAGTCCAGAGCCCTTCACCGGGAATTCGGCTACACTCATTGGTTGCATTAAGTGTAGTTGCAATTAAGTTTCAATTTCTGTATTTAGTTCACTAGATTAGCCGTACACCTATTCACCCCCCTCTAGGTGTACTTTCAATTGGTATCAGAGCCTACGCTCTTGATATTTGGTTTAACCACCTAGGAGTGTGATTTTGGTTAGCTAATCTACATTTGCATTTGCTTTTGCACACATATAATTTGCACTCATGGATAGCCCTCCCATGTTTGATTTCTCTAGACTAGACATATGGAAGGTTCTTATGAGTTGTCATTTAAAAGCCCTAGGCTTGCATGTTTACCTTACCATCACTAAGGAATCCTACCCTAAACTTAGTAAGCATATAGAGGCCAATGCAATAGCCGTAAAGGCACTTAGAGCATCTCTTCATAAAGATTATTTACATGTGTTTTCTCACTATGATTCGGCTTTTGCAGTATGGAGCATTTTGACTTCTCCCGAACTACCAAAGATTATCGATAAAATGAGGAGATCTAGAAGAGACGAATCCGATAAACGTTGCTTCATGGTCCAAGGGAATGACTCCCTTGAGGTACAATCGGAAACTCAACTAGATGCTAGCTCTAGTTCATATTGCAATGAGTGTTTAGAGGCACAAGCCATGAATGATGAACTTGCTAAAAATTGTGAAAATTTAATTTCAAAATACAAACTTTTAAAAAGGAAAGTCTTGGTTTAAAAGAAGAAAATAAAAATTTATCTTCTAGACTTGAGATTATTTTGCAAGAAAGGGATAAGATTTCAAGTAAAAGTGACTCGCTTAAATCCCAACTTGATCTTGCACTTAATGAAAACAAAATTTTGAAAAATAAAGCTGATTGTGAATATGTTTTGAAGAAAAATGAGGATTTAACTTCAAAACTTGATTTTGTATTAAAAGAAATAATTCTTTAAAAAATAAAATAATTTCACAAGAATTGAAAGATTGTTTAAAGAAAAATGTTTCTTTGAAAAATGATTTAGATACACATGTTTGTCATGCTAGTGTAGAGTCACCATCTAGCTCACAAATTACATGCTCCACTTTATCTTCAAGTATTAAAAATGATATAAATGTTTTGAAGAAAGTGTTGATTGTTTGGGCTCCACTTTGAGCCAATGTGCCTTGAACCATACACGTTTGGATTCATTGTTTCGAAAGAAACAAGTTCCATCTTTGCATACACACAAACCACGGCATACACATGCTCCTCACGGACACACTTATAACATGATGTATGCTCATGTGTACACATGTACACATTGTGGACGTAAGGGCCACCTTGCTAAATTTTGTTATGATCGTTTAAATAATTCTAATTTAGCAAATAAGTTTGTTTGGGTTAGGAAAGGAACAACCCCCATGGACCCAAAAGAGTATGGGTACTAAAGACCACCCCTATTGTATTTGATGTAGGTGTGGGCTCTCGCATGACGTGAGAGTGACGGTACCTTGAGGTGGATGCGTTCCGAGCTTAAAAGAGGACTATTTTGATGCATCACTTTCAAGGGGAGTTTGGTGGGAGGACCACCTTGTTTTGGAGACTTGGAGAGTTGCCTTCATGGTTTTGGTAACGATCTCTAACTCCCATTTATTTTTACATGCTTTCATATTATTCATTTTTAGCATGTCTTGATGTTTTATAATTAGTATGCTATATGCTATGAGATTTAGATTAGTGATATACATGTTTAGTTATTTGAGATATCCATGTTTTATATGGATTTATATTTAGTGTTCTCACTTTGTTTTTAACTAATGTGTGTGTCCTAGATCTAATACATGTGCATATAAATATAAATCATATGGATGTTTATGAGTCTTGTTTTTGACTTCTATACTTCATGTTTTGATTTCTATACTTCATAATTTGAATATATGTTTAGATGTTTGTTTTCATTAAGACTTGGATATATACTTGTATAACTAGTGAGCCACAAATAGATTATTACATGTTTGTACTTGAACGCTCATTTGTACCCATTAGATGTACTAGTATAGCCTAGTTTTGATGATCATGCATTTGACTTGTATTCCCATTTTGTGCATGTTTTCATGTCTATGTTTAACTTCATGTATATGTCTATTGTGTCTAAACTATTAGATATACATATACATCCTTGAGCCACTTGTGTTCATGCATATACTTTTGTGGACTCGTTATGTTTGGATATGTATGTATACTTTAGTTTGAACATGACATATATATACCTTGAAGATTAAATTGTTTTGATGATTTTCATGCTTTTAAGGAATTTTCATCTTGAGTTCGATTGCCTAATTTTCATGACTTGTCTTTCACAAAACTTATACACTCATATTCTTGATGTTTTCTCATGATTTTGTTTTCATGAGTATTATATGTGCTATATAGATTTTTGAGTGACATTGGTTTAGTGATTTTTATGTTTTATGGAATATATTTTTGTTTTATTCCTTACTTGAAGGATTTCGTACTAGTTTACAAATTTTTCTTATAACTAGTTCGTATTCTTCAGTTTGGAAGAGTTTTCAATTATGCTAAACTATTTTCAAACCTATTTTTTAAAACCCCTTCCTTTAAAGGGCGGTTGGTTGGGCGACCATGCCTTGTATGCTTCTTATTGAAAATCCTTTTAAACTTGTGAATGAAATGAGTGGAAAGGTAATATGAGTTATACACTTAATCTTATTGTGTTTACAATTGGTATCATTGGATCTTTTCAATTGGTATCACTATTGACATTCTTTTTGTATACTCATATATATGTTTTATTTGTGCTTACTATATCTCTATATCTTTGAGCACAAATTTTGGTTATGCTAAGCTTGATTTCAAATGACTATTATATTTCAATTGATTATGTTTCAATTGGTTTCTTATACAAGCTTATGCATCATTTTTTTTTGTATTTCATAAAGGGGGAGAAAATTTATATTTCACCTTTCAATTGGTTTTGGTATTCTACTCCTACACTTTACGTTAAAAATGATTAAAAATTGATATTGATTATTGTTGGTATCATATGCTTTTAATGAAAAATTACTTTCATTGGTACTAATCTTTAAAAATTGGTATCAAGATTATTTATAAGTTTACTTAAAATTAGTATGTTTTATTAATATCAAAATTTTTGGTTGAATTGTTTAAAATGATTTATTTACTTTCAATTGGTATTTAATTGGTATTTACTTACAATAGGTATCAATTGGTATTTAAATCTATATTTGTTTTATATACCACAGTATGTACTTTCAATTATGTACTTTCAATTGGTATGTTTTGTTTCATTGATATCATGATGCACTAATTTGATATATTTTTTTCTTACAATTGGTATCAAGAAAGTTTTGTTTTGAGTTTACCCCTTATTGATATTTTTTTGGGGAGAATATTGTTTTCTTTGACCCCTTTGTTGATGATTGACAAAAAAGGGAGAGAAGTATTTGAGTTTATATGCATGTTTATTATGCATGTTTAGTGATTATCTTTCCAATTGGTATTAAGAATTTTGTTTTATTGATTGGTATCAAGAGGCCTTGATTGGTATCAAGATCTTATGTTTTTTTATAAAATTGATTGGTATCAAGAACTTAAGTTTTTTATTGAAATTTTTATTGTATCAAGAGCTTAAGAACATATTTATTTTAAAAAGGAAAAAGAATTTATTTTTAAAAGCTTGGTATCAAGAGCATGTTTATTTCATGTTTAGTATCAAGAGCATGTTCATTCCATATTTTTATGCATATTGATGCATATCCATGTTTAAGTATTCATTGCATATCTTATGTTTATTGCTATGCATGAGTTAAGGGGGAGCTTCTTTGAAGCTTAACTTTAATCTATGCATATATAACTCCATGAGTTTTGTCATCATCTAAAGGGGGAGATTGTTGGCCCAGAGGCCTTCCACTCTAGTTTTGATGATGATTAACTCATGTAGTTATGTTTACTAATAATCTTGTGATGTTTAGTTTCAGATACTTAACCAAGATATTAGTAGGTGATTAGGTTCAACAAAGGTGTTTTGGAGCTTCTCACATGGTGATTCAAGAGCCCGAGCGACAAAGTTCATATCTAGCACTCGTTAGAGTCAAGCTCGGTGGATCACAGTTTGGATCGAGTCGGCTTGAAGACGGAGTTCGTCAAGTAGACTTCGGTACATAGTTTAGATTATATTTTAAATCCATTTGTAAAGACTAGATAGTGTGATATGCTCAGTTCAAAACACACACACTTGTTTAAGTTTTCATGTTTATTAGTTTTCAGTTTTTGGTTTAACCGATCTTGGTTTTCATATATAGATAATATCAATACAAGTTTACATGATTTAATGTATATTAGATTTGTTTTATATACATGTATGCTTCATATCTTAGACAAACTTATTTTGATATGCCTATTCATGAGTTTGAAGTTTTGGTATTTTAACAAAACGTATGTTTGGATTTAAAGTCAAAAACATTGATATATATCTTTATATGTATATTGGAGTATATCCATATACTACATGCCTAAAAGTTATTTAAATATCATGTTTTTGTATTTGGATGAGTTTTGAAAAAAATCGGATTTCCATTAGAAAAATCTAAGTTTTAGAAAATACAGTTTTTGGTTTTCGGCAAAATTTGTAAGTCACAAAAATAGTTCAAAAAGTTTGAAATTTGTGTTGAAATTTTTCACACAAGTTTGTATATCAATGTATTATACTAAACTTATTTTTGTGGATTTTTAGAGTTTTTATAGGATTTTATAGAACATTAAAAACCCAAGTTTCAAGTCCTATAATATGCCCTGTCAGGCTCTGGCGGTCGACCGGACCGGTCGACCGGACCCAGAGTCGGTCGACTGGACTGGTCAACCGACGTGCACAAAACCTGCGCGCTGGCAAGCCACTTGGGCCGGTCGACCGACTGCAAGTACCCCACTCTCGGGTGAGGGCGGTCGACCAGACGGTCGACCTGGCGGTCGACCGGGCAGTCAACCGGCCAGAGAGCAATTGCTCTCTGGATTGGCATGGTCGACTGGGCGGTCAATCAGAAGGCTCCAACGGTCAAATTTTTGACTGTTGGGGGTCGACGGGGCCGGTCGACCGTCAGCAGCCAGGGCTGAAAAACAGCCCCCAACAGCTAGTTTTTTCATGGGGCTTATAAGTACCCCATTTGTAGGGGGTTTTGAAAAAGATTTTTAAGAGCAAAAATTCTCCTATCTACAAGTGTTTATACAAGTTTTCAAAAGTGTTTTTAGAGCCAAAAAGGATTCATCTTTATTTGTTTTAAAGGGTTGAAAAATTCAAGAAAAAGGAGAAACTTTGGGATTGGTTTTTGATCTTCATTTTAATCTTATCCTAGTTGTTTTTTCCAATAGTTTTCTTTGAGTTTTTGATTTTCAAACTCTTTGCTTTACACTTGAGCTATATCATTCTATCCTATCTATAGGATCTTTTATTTGTAGGAAAATTGTTTGTGGTTGAGATAAACCACCAAGTTGTAAACTTCCATCTTTGTGATATCTCTCTAGTGAGAGGTGATTGATTTGGTATCCCTCTATTGTCAGGTGATTGTGGAAGTAGAGTTTGGCTCCCTCTAGTGAGAGGTGAAGATTGTTGGTTGACTCCCTCTAGTGAGAGGTGGAGATTGGTTGTGTATCCCTCTTAGTGAAGAGGTGGATTGTGGTTGTTTGGCTAAGTGCCTACCCCTCTTGTGTGAGGTGGTGTTTGTGTTGCCTCTATGAGAGGTTGTATTGGTTGAGAGAGAAGTTGCGTACTCCTGATTGTAGTTGCCCCAAATCCTCGGTGGAGGTTCCTGATATCACCTAAGGGGTGAATAGGTGATAATGCTAATCAATGCACAATTAAAATTATGATGCAACAATCAACCCAAAACAAGTGAATAAAGCAATGAATATGTATGGAGCAAGTAATTGAAGTAAGTAATTAAAGCAAATAATTGAAGCAAGAATATAGTGCAAGAGATAAGAGCAAGTAAACCAAATGCAAACACCGAGAATTTTTCTAAGGTTCGCGCACCCAGCTCTACGTCCCCACCTTCCCCAGAAGGATTTCTAACCACTATAGCTTCACAAAGAATTACAATTACACCGGAGTACCTAACTCTACAATCTCGAATACAAGTACTTCTTGGTGATCAAAAGACCACAAACTCTCTTTTGCAAAAGCCTCTTTCTCTTACAAGAACCCTATAGAACAATGATTAGAATTGAAGCTCAAATATTGTAAGTGAAAAAAGAAAAAGAACTTGAGAGAGTTTAGAAACTAAAACTTCAGGAATAAGAGATTCTTTAGCACAAAAACCAAGAACCAAACTCTTTTGAAAGCCTTTGAAAACTTTGAATATTTTGCCAATGCTTGTTGTTGTGAAAACCTCTACCCTAATGACCCCTTTATATAGGATTTAGGAAGAGTAAATATAGAAAAGTTTTACCTAAATATAAGAGGAAGAAATTGACCCTCTAATACAGCTAACCATGTTTTATTTAAACTTAAACACATTTTGAAAACATGTTAAAAATCAGCCTCCAGAAAATTAGCCATTACTGCCAATCTGGCAGATTGGTCAACAGTGAGCACATTTTTCAGGCTGCAAACGTTCGAATTAAGAATAAGATATATAGGAATAATTTGTAGATATTTAAATCTTCGTTTTAATTCAACTAAAATCAACTCAATATCATTTTTTATTAAAAAGTTATCAATAAAACACTGACAGGTGTCAAAACAAAAACTGTAAGCTATTTTCAGAACAAGAACAGAGTTCAACTAAATATTTGACATCTTTAAAATCTGAATCTGAAAATGATTATTGAATAAGAATTTAGATCTGAAAGTTATCTTTAAAATGCAATTTAAATCATTTTATTTGAATATAAGAATAAAAAGTTATGATAAGAAAGTAAAAAGGTGTCAAGCAAATTAGCAGAACTAAAACTGGTTCAAATCTAAAACCCGATATATGTACTTGAAATCTAAAACCGGTTAAATCAAAAACCAAACGTATTGAATTAATGTGTGTGTATTTGAGCTTCAACCTATCCACTATTCTTTAACAAAACTATAAAACTAAAAATAAAACTAATGAAGTCTCTTGAGCCAAACTGAAGTCTTGAGCCATGCAATGCCATGCTAGAGCCTTCTCTTCTATGATCATTCCTTCTTGTGCCATTTGCCTTATTTGCTCCATGAACCTAGAAAATCTTGCAAAAGCTAAACAATGGCCTTCAAAATAGTACTAACCTGAAACTCATCTTGAACAAACTTATTAGTACCAATATAGCTCTTAAGTGGTTTGTTATCATTAAAACTCTAAACAAGTGGAGAGTGTAACCTCTTGGGCCAACAATCTCCCCCTTTTTGATGATGACAAACATATAGGCTACATCACAAGATATAAAAGAGAGAGGTAAAACTCCCCCTCAAATGATACTCTATTTTATCAAGTATAAAACTTGAAAACATATACATATATGAATATGTACAAAACATATATATATATGAGTTAAACATGTACAACACATGAAATCAAATCATGAAACCACCAATACTTCTCCCCCTTTTTGTCATACATCAAAAAGGGTTAGGAAGCAACCAATAAACAATATATGCATAAACAAGATATACACATGCTTATATGCATACATAAACTCAAATTTCTCTCCCCCTTTTTTTTTTAATTCATCAACAAAGGGACTAAGGAAAAAATAATCAATTGTCATATCATCAAATCTTAAAGACAAAACTTAAGTTTTTTTATATCAATTTAAAATTTTTTTTAATAAACATATTGATACGAATTGAAAAATATTGATACCAATTAAAGATAAAAACCAAATTTTTAGATAAACACTAAAATCATTTTGCAATAAGGATACCAAATAGAGAATAATACTAATTTAAGATCGTTGATACTAATATTGAAAATGTTAGCATATATCAAACTAAAGTATTTTACATCATAAATGGTGGGAGTAAGATACCAATTTAAAATGTAAACTGATACAAATTGAAATACAACCAATACCAATTTTACATGAAACCAATTAAAAACAAGAATTTTCTCCCCCTTTATGAAATACTAAAAGAAATAATGCTTAAGCTTGTATTAGGATACCATTTGAAAACTAATCAATTGAAATATGATATTCATTAAAATTTAAGTTTGAGTTATGCTAAGCTTGATTTTGCAAAACTAAAAATTGTGATATCATTGAGCACAAATTAAGCATATATGAGTATACAAAAAAAATGTCAATATTGATACCAATTGAAACGATCCAATGATCCAATTGAAACAATAATAAGGTCAAGTGTATACCTCATATAACCTACCACCCATTTCATGCACATGATTAATAATGATTTTCAATAAAGAACATACAAGGCATGGTCGCCCAACCAACCGCCCTTAAAAGGGTAGGGGTTTTCAAAAATAGGTTTGAAAATAGAGTACATTTAAAAAAAACTACCATATGAAGAATACGAACTAGTTATATGAAAAGTTTGTAAACTAGTACGAAATCCTTCAAGTAAGGAATAAATCAAAAATATATTTCATGAAGCACAAGTAAATCACATGATCATCAACACTCAAAAATCCATAAAGCCCATATCATACTCATGAAAATAAAATCATGAGAAAACAATAAGTAAAGTGAGTGTACAAGATGTATGTGAAACACATTATCATGAAACTAGGTAATCAAGCTCAATAATGAATTCCTTAAAACATGAAACACAAGTGAATCATCAAACGATTTAATCTTCAAGGCATATGTATGTCTTATACAAAGTAAATTATACATACATATCCAAACATGAAAGAGTCCACAAAAGTATATGCATGAAAGTAAGTGGCTCAAGGATGTATATGTATAAACAATAGTTTGGACAAGATAGACATATACATGAAGTTAAACATATAGACATGAAAACATGTATAAAATGGGAATACAAGTCAAATGCATGAATCATCAAAACTAGGCTATACTAGTACATCTAATAAGTACAAATGAGCCTTTAAGTACAAACATGTAATAATCTATTTGTGGCTCATTAGTTGTACAAGTATATATATCCAAGTCTTAATGAAAACTAACACCTATACATTAATCAAATCATGTAGCATAAAACTGGATATAAATCAACATGATAGACATAAATGAGATCATTATGTAAATCCACATGCTATTAGAACTATGATAAACACGATAGCTAAATAAGGGTGAGAACACAACATATGGATCAATATAAACATGGGTGAACTCAAAAGCTATAATGCATATCAATGGTCTAATAATCATGGCATTTGACATACTAATCAAAATATGAGACATCAAAACAAAAAAAAATCATAAATATCCATATGATCATTATGTAGATGCACATGCACTAGATCTAGGACATACATATTAGTTAAAACAAGGTGAGAACACAAAGATAAGTCCATATTAAACATGGGTGTCTCAAATAACTAAACATGTATATCACTATTCTAATAAACATGGCATAGGCATAATGAACAATAAAACATGACATGCTATAAATCAATGACATGAAAAGCATGCAAATTTAAACGGAAGTTAGAGATTGATACCAAAACCGATGAAGGCACCTCTCTAGTTCTCCAAACCAATGGTGGTCCTCTCAACCAAACTCCCCTTGAAAGTGATGCATCCAAATTATTTTCTTTAAGCACGGAACGCATCCACTCTATGGAACCGCCACTCTCACGTGATGCGAGAGCCCACACCTACATCAAAAATCATAGGGTGGTCTTTGGTACCTATTTTCTTTTGGGTCCATAGGGGTTAGTACCCTCCTAACCCAAACAAAATTATTTGCTAAATTTTCATCATATAAAAGGTCATAGCAAAATCTAGAAAGGTGACCCTTACGACCACAATGTGTACATGTGTACACATGAGCATACATAGTGTGAAGTTTGTGACCATGATGAGCATGTGTATGCCGTTGAGGGTGTGCATGCAAAGATGGAACTTGTTTCTTTCGAACCAAGATTTCCAAGCGTGTATGATTCAAAGCACATTGACTCAAAGTGGAGCCCAAACAATCAACACTTTTCTTCAAAACATTTATATCATTTTCAATACTTGAAGATAAAGTGGAGCATGCAATAGGTGTGCTAGAAGAAGAAGCTACACTAGCATGGCAAACATGATTATCTATATCATTTTTCAAAGATTTATTTTTCTTTAAAACTAAATCCAATTCTTTTGTAATGAAATCAATTTCATTTTTCAAAGAAAGGTTTTTAAAATGAAATCTAATTTTGAAGATAAAAACCTCATTGTTTTTCACAACATCATCACAATGATTTTTACTGTTCAAAAATTCATTTTCCTTTAGAGCAAGTTCAAGTTGAGATTTAAGTGAGTCACGTTCACTTGCAATCTCTTCCTTCTCTTGCAAAATTAATTCAAAATTTGAACACAAATCCTTTAATTCTTCTTTTAGTTCAAAATTATTCTTTTTCAAAAGATCATGTTTTTCCAAAAAAATTTCAAGCTTTTGAGCAAGTTCTATATTTAATGTTTGTACTTCAAAACACCCATAACAATAAGAACTAGAGCTATCATCTAGTTGAGATTCCAATTGTACCTCAAGGGAGTCATTCCCTTGGACCATGAGGCAATGCCCATCGGATTTGTCTCTCCTAGATCTCCTTATCTTGTTGATAATCTTTGGTAGTTTGGGAGAAGTCAAGATGCTCCAAACTGTAAAAAGCCGAATCATAGTGAGCAAACCATGTAATAAATCTTTATTAAGAGATGCTCTAAGTGTCTTAATGGCTAATGCATTGGCCTTTTTATGCTTGCTATCATTGGGGTATGATTCTTTAATAGTGGCTTGATAAACTAGATGTCCTAGGGTTTTCAAATGACAACTCATCTTGGCCTTCCAAATATCATGTCTAGAAAAATCAAACATAGGAGGGCTATACATGAGTGCAAACTAAATGTGTGCAAATGAAAATGCAAATGAAGATTAGCAAACCAAGATCTCACTCCTAGGTGGTTAAACCTAATATCAGGAGCGTAGGCTCTGATACCAATTGAAATCACTTAGAGGGGGGTGAATAGGTGATAATGCTAATCAATGCACAATTAAAATTATGATGTAACAATCAACCCAAAACAAGTGAATAAAGCAATGAACATGTATAGAGCAAGTAATTGAAGTAAGTAATTAAAGCAAATAATTGAAGCAAGAATATAGTGCAAGAGATAAGAGCAAGTAAACCAAACGCAAACACAGAGAATTTTTCTGAGGTTCGAGCACCCAGCTCTACGTCCCCGCCTTCCCCAGAAGGATTTCTAACCACTATAGCTTCACAAAGAATTACAATTACACCGGAGTACCCAACTCTACAATCTCGAATACAAGTACTTCTTGGTGATCAAAAGACCACAAACTCTCTTTTGCAAAAGCCTCTTTCTCTTACAAGAACCCTATAGAACAATGGTTAGAATTGAAGCTCAAATATTGTAAGTGAAAAAAGAAAAAAAAACTTGAGAGAGTTTAGAAACGAAAACTTCAGGAATAAGAGATTTTTCAGCACAAAAACTAAGGACCAAACTCTTTTGAAAGCCTTTGAAAACTTTGAATATTTTGCCAATGCTTGTTGTTGTGAAAACCTCTACCCTAATGACCCCTTTATATAGAATTTAGGAAGAATAAATATAGAAAAGTTTTACCTAAATATAAGAGAAAGAAATTGACCCTCTAATACAGCTAACCATGTTTTATTTAAACTTAAATACATTTTAAAAATATGTTAAAAATCAGCCTCCAAAAAATTAGCCATTACTGCCAATCTGGCAAATTGGTCAACTTTGAGCACATTTTGTAGGCTGCAAACGTTCGAATTTAGAATAAGATATATAATAATAATTTGTAGATATTTAAGTCTTAGTTTTAATGCAACTGAAATCAACTCAATATCATTTTTTATTAAAAAGTTATCAATAAAACACTGACAGGTGTCAAAACAGAAACTGTAAGCTATTTTCAGAATAAGAACAGAGTTCAACTAAATATTTGACATCTTTAAAGTCTGAATCTGAAAATGATTATTAAATAAGAAATTTAGATCTGAAAGTTATCTTTGAAATGCAATTTAAATCATGTTATTTGAATATAGAATAAAAAGTTATGATAAGAAAAGTAAAAAGGTGTCAAGCAAATTATCAGAACTAAAACTGGTTCAAATCCAAAACCGATATATGTACTTGAAATCCAAAACCGGTTAAATCAAAAACCAAACGTATTGAATTAATGTGTGTGTATTTGAGCTTCAACCTATCCACTATTCTTTAACAAAACTATAAAACTAAAACAAAACTAATGAAGTCTCTTGAGCCAAACTGAAGTCTTGAGCCATGCAATGCCATGCTAGAGCCTTCTCTTCTGTGATCATTCCTTCTTGTGCCATTTGCCTTATTTGCTCCATGAACCTAGAAAATCTTGCAAAAGCTAAACAATGGCCTTCAAATTAGTACTAACCTGAAACTCATCTTCAACAAACTTATTAGTACCAATATAGCTCTTAAGTGTTTTGTTATCATCAAAACTCTAAACAAGTGGAGAGTGTAACCTCTTGGGCCAACAGTTCCCTGTGTGGGAGTCTTGTGTGGACAAGTTAATGGATTGAAAATCCTTCTATGTGAAGGCGGGGACGTAGAGCTGTGTGCTCGAACCTCGAAACATATTCGTATGTTTGCGTTTGATCCATTGACTCTTTCTCTCCCTCTTTATATTGTGCCTTGCATCATTTCATATTGATCATTCATAATTATGCTTGGCTTGTTTGTGTGTGTCTCACTTGTGTTAACTACGAGAGCTTCATATAGCGCCTCAATACTTATTCAGAAGAATCAAGAGGAGTTAGTCCAGAGCCCTTCACCGAGAATTTGGCTACACTCGTTGGTTGCATTAAGTGTAGTTGCAATTAAGTTTTAATTTCCGCATTTAGTTCACTAGATTAGCCGTACACCTATTCATCCCCCCCTCTAGGTGTACTTTCACAAACTACAACCAATTTCATCAAATCACGAAACTAAATTGAATGCTTCTTTATTAGTTTTTTTTTGTTTACACAGATATTATATATTTTAGGAATGTGTCTAAGCTCGTAGTTGTCAATATAATAATTTCTCAACAGTTTTAAATTTTTTTACGCAGATATTATATATTTTAGGAATGCTCCTAAGGTCATAGTGGTTAATAAATTAATTTCTCAATAGTTTTAAAAGCGCCCTCTATCGCAGTCTACAATTATTTAATTTGTAGATTTTATGATATGATCTGTAAGAATTTTACTGATTTTGAATATAGTCGCAGTTTACTTTTTTCGCATGTAATGTATAAATTATCATTATTATGTTTTTACATATTGAATTCGGATAAGGACTGCGACTATGATCGCAGTGCTTAACGAGAGCATGTCGTGGACGTTTTTTGCTAGGTTAAATGTAATAACGGTGACTAAGAACTGATATTATAATCGCAGTTTACATATTATTTTATATATTTGTTCTTCACTGTGACTGTTGTCTCAGCCGCCTATAAACTATTAAATGTTTTTTACATATTGCATGCGATTAAGGACTGTGACTATGGTCACAGTCACGATAGCATTTTTGTGGATGAATTTTTTGCTATGTTAAATGTAATAACGGTAACTAAGGACTGATACTATAGTCGCAGTTTACGTATGATTTTATATATTTGCTCTTCACTGTAACTGTTGTCTCACCCGCCTATAAACTACGAATTTTTTTACTTATTCCATGCGAAGTAGGACTGCGACTATGCTCAGAGTATTTAAGAACAGCAGTCGCAGTTTTCTAATTTGTGATATACAGTGAAATATACTAATTTAAGAGGATTGTGATCATGTTCGTAGTATTATTTGTTTATATAGTTTAATTTTGGATTGTAACTATGGTAGCTGTTTTTAACTTTATTGAATGCAAAACGATCAAACTGTTTATGACTGGACAGCGACCGTGGTCGCAGTTTCATATGAAATTATTATATGAGTACTACGACCATTATCGCAGATAAAATGCAGAAATAATAACTGTACGGTATACTTTATCTGTATTTTAAAAATATGAAAGATTACTTTACAGATAGAAGTAAATTTTATTTATAACATAATATGGTCAGAAAGAGACCTTACAAAAAAAGAGCATTAAAAGCTCTTAAAAAAAGACAAAATAACGGTGAATATCAGAAGATCAGGAAATCCTAATCATCGTCGTCATTACCATCATAAGCAGATTTGTCGTCTTTATTCTCCTCGTCTTTCTGTTCATCACTTATTTCCTCATCATCTTCCTCTTTTTGAAGGTTTTTTGGTTCATCGATAAACTCCCAGAATGGATCGTCTCTATCAAGTTCTTCGTCCGATCCATATCGAGAAGAACCTGTTAAAAATATGCTCAAAGAAAGTGAGCCTCTAGCATCAGAGGACATGCTTTCATCAAGCATGTCTCTGTCAGGTGACAGAGGAATAATTTCCTCCTCACTAAGCCCCATGAAAACTTCATTATCCTCATGAAGAGGAGGATCAGATAAAATATTATTTGATGTAGTGAGATAGTAAAAAGGAGTGAAGTCCAGACTGGTATCAGATTCACTTGAATACCCTGAATAAAGAGGACCAGTGGGTGAATGATTGAAGTTGAAATCTAAGTATTTAGAGGAAGAAGATGGGGAAGACATGATTCAAGAATGAATTGTTTTCTGGAAGTTTTGAAATCAAATTGAAAAGGAAGAGCAAAAATATAGTTTTTAGATATGAGATAATATATTAGTTACAAGCACTATAAAAAGGTCAATAATGTGAAAGAACATGAATAGTAATAATAATTGTTATAGGTGACGGTTGAGTATTAGAAGAAGTGGTAAAAAAATTAAATATTTAATTGAAGAGTTATGGCGAGAGAATCCGAAGAGTTCCTTTTTTTCAGAGGTTTATTACGTGAAGTACAAATTAACTTTTTATAAAATATTTTCCCTATATCTTTAGATTACGTATAGTGTACATCTTTCTTTTATCTAGATTAATACTAGTGCATCTCTGTTTTCGAGACTGTTGTTGTATCACGGTAGATAGAATATTAATTACTTCATTTAATTTAGAGTAATTAATATAGTATTTTATAAGATGTGATATACGCGTACTGGTCTCAGGGTCGCATGGCTAATCTACTTTGTAAAATTATCAAAAATCTGTTATATAAAGCATGCGAAAAAAGATAACGACTGTGGTCGCAGTGCTGAACGAGGTTGCAGTGCTGAACGATGCATGTTTTGTCTGTTATTTTTATGCGAATAAGGAATGCGACTAGGGTCGCAGACGTTATATAAAATTAAAAGTTATATTATATTAAGTCTGCGACCATGGTCGCAGTGATAAAAAGTTTTGTTATACTATGACTGCGACTAGTGTCGCAGTCGTCATATAAAATTGAAAGTTATATTATATTATATATGCGATCATGGTCGCAATACTCGAAAGTTTTATTATACTATGGACTGCAAGTATGATCGCAGACTTTGTAAAACGGTCAGAATTTTATTACATAAGGCATGTGAAAAAAGACAGCGTCTGTCGTTGGAGTGCTGAACGATATCATGTTTCGTCTGTTATGAATTTTTTGTGGATAAGGAATACGAAATAATTAACCATTGTATTTCATTATTTTTTTACACTGTACATTTGTAATAGAGAAATCAATATACGGTTGCTCCACATTAAATTTCATTTTTCTATTCATTTCAGTTTCTTTTATTAAACCTATATGAGTTGAAAATACCACGAAATAAAATAATAAAAAATTAAAAAATAACAGTTTTTATATATTTCAAGCATGTTTTTACTTTTCACTGCTACTGTTTATTTCACATTATCTTGATCTAAATTTTTTCTATTATATTTTTGATGTAGTAGAATTAGGAATTTTATAACTGTAGATATATTCAACTGAAAATTCTCTGTAAATTACAAATTTTTTAGGTAAATTTTGGTTGTGGATGAGTTTATGCTAGTTTAGAAGTAAAAAAGGAGGTATTTTCGTCAATTTGATTCACGATTCTTTAGGCGGGATTTTTTTGTCGCCTACACTCTACGACCGATATATGGTATATATTCAGGTACGTCCCCACCGACTGAGAAACTCTCTCAGCCGTCGGCTGAGGTACAGCAACCCCTATATATATATATATATATATATATATATATATATATATATATATATATATATATATATATATATATATATATATATTAACATCAGCTTTAAACTGAGTTGTATAAGCTTTTCGTCTTGGTTCTGAAAATACCGACGTGAAAAGTAAACTTTCCACGTCGGTTCCGTTAAGAACGACATAGAAAGAAATATTTTCACGTCTGTTCTTTTAAGAAGTGACGTGAAAATAGAACTTTTCACGTTGGTTATTTTCAGAATCGACGGGAAAAATAACACTGACAGAACCCAGGTGAAAAGTTATTTTTTTATAACGTCGATTATTTTAATAACCGACGTGAAATATATATTTTTAACGTTGGGTTAAAACCGACGTGGAAAGTTATGAACTTTTTGCGTCGCTTGAATAGACGTCAGGTACTGTTTATCTTTAACGTCAGTTTTAAACTGACGTTGTATCCTCTTTCTATACTAGTGCATGTTCAATCTTAATTGCCACAACATAGCCTAAAGAGGTAAAGTATAAAAAATCTGATCATGTCTCCAATCTCATCTAATAGGCTTCAATGAACATTGTTCTACATCAATTAGCCTTAGGATCCTATTAGTGGAAGGATTACCTCTTAATGTTCAACTACCTCAAGTGAACTGACCTGAACACTTTGAAAACATGGCTATAAACTTTTTGAACAGGTAGGTTAGGTTAGAAATTGGAAAGAATGACATCATTCAGACTAGAGCCTCGTTCATAAACTTAGAAGTAATTCCAACTACATATTAATAATTTGGCCAACATGTGATAATATAGTGCCCCCAGTTTCTTGCTTTCTTCTTCTTCTTTTTACCTTCAATAAATATCTCCGGATGAGTTTTGCACAGGAATGTAGTTCTATTATTTTGACTTTCTTTTAACTCTCCTTTTTATTATACCTTTTGACATTCACATCATCATGGATTACCTTTGGATTCAAACTGTTAATATTCCTCCCAAGAATCACAAGTACGTACTGAAGGTTGAGACAAGTATAACAGGATTTTTCTCCGGAACGATTCACTCCTTGAACAGTTTCAGTTTGAGTCATTGGTTAAAAAAAAAATAAAGATGGCATCTTTATATGAAAGCGAGATGGTTAAAGAGAACAGAAACTTGTTAATCCAAGTAACAATTAAATCAATCATCTCAACAGTGTTGAATTGGGTAATGGAAGGGCACATGAGAGGAGATATATTAGCAGCCACTTTCATGTGCAATGGATGTCAAAGTATTGCACCCTTGAAGGGTTTGTAAAGTAGACCAGAAATGTACTCATCAAGGCACCAGGTATTCTGAGGAAAACAGGTTTTTTGACAAAGCAGTGTATATCTCAAATTTCAATAATGAAAAGGGGGCCACGAAAATTTGCATTGATTTCTTTGAGAATTGTACCACAAGACGAACACATGCATTTTTACAGGGTTATTAATGGACAATGACAGTATGGGATTTGAAGGTAATATCTGGATTGCCAATTTATGGCAAATGGATCGGATATGGGTAGGACGTAGCATTTACCGTATCCCTGTAGAATTAACAATGCGTTTTGAGATGCGTGAAACAAAAGAGATACTTCACTGAAGCTGAAGAATGTTTGTTGCAGAAAACCACAAACCTTAATGCAAATATTTTGGGCAAGATTTGAAAAATCTTTCTTTTAAATTGTAAAAATAAAATTTTCAACTGATTTTCAATAGACTTTTCCACCGCAAATAGAGCAGTATTTTTGGCATATTATTTTTCTTTTTGAAAATACTGTTTTTACATTCAAGTTACTGGTTGTTTTGTCATTGCTTTTATTTTCTTTTGAGGAGGCTCTTGAAATGAAAATTAATGGAGAGAAATTTTCAAATATATATAAGAAGGAAATTTAACAAGATACACCCTTTGGTTTGCCCAACTACATACAACAACAAGAAGATTTCCCTTTTATTAGTCCTAAACAATTATTGAGAAGGTTTTTTTTATCAATAGATAATAGCCACATGCAACATGACACAAGCATTATCAGTGCCAGCCCAAATTTGTTGGCCCAGAGGCCTTCCACTCTAGTTTTGATGATGATTAACTCATGAAGTTATGTTTACTAATAATCTTGTGATGTTTAGTTTCAGATCCTTAACCAAGATATTAATAGATAATTAGTTTCAACAAAGGAGTTTGAAGCCTTTCACATGGGGATTCAAGAGCCCGAGCGTCAAAGATCATATATAGCACTCGTTGGAGTCAAGCTCGGTGGATCACGGTTTGGATCGAGTCGGCTTGAAGACAGAGTTCGTCAAGAAGACTTCTGTACTTAGTTTAGTTTATGTTTTAGATCCATGTGTAAAGACTAGATAGTGTGATATGCTCAAGTTCACAACACACACATTTGTTTAAGTTTTCATGTTTTGGTTTTCGGTTTTTGGTTTAACCTATCTTGGTTTTCATGAATAGATAGTATCAGAACAAGTTTATATGGTTTAATGTATATTAGAATTATTCTATATACATGTATACTTTATAGACTTAGACAAACTTAGTTTGATAACCTATTCATGTATTTAGGTTTTGTATTTTAACAAAACATATTTTTAGATTTAAGGCCAAAACCAATGATATATATATCTTTCATGTATATTGGAGTATATCCATATACAACATGCTTAAAGTTGTTTCAATATTATGTCTTTGTATTTGGATGAGTTTTAGACAAAACAAATTTTCAATTCAAAAATCTAAGTTTTGGAAAATACATTTTTTGATTTTCGGAAAAATTTTCATAACACAAAAAGAGTTCAAAATGTTTGTAACTTGGTTTGATTTTTACTCAAACAAGTTTGTATATCAATGTATTATACTGAACTTATTTTTGTGGATTTTTAGAGATTTTATGGGATTTAATTGAGAATTAAAAACCCTATTTTTCAGTCCCTTAATTGCTTCTGCCAGGCCCTGGCGGTCGACCGTGCCGTTCGATCGGACCAGGAGCCAGTCGATCGGAACGGTTGATTGGAAGGGGAAGTATAGTGTGAAGTTGCACAGATATTCAACAAAAGAAAGTAGGTTTAGAGTCAACCTTAAGTGCTTTGATCACTCCACAATGTATTTAAAATGTTTAATGTACCCTTTCCAAATCTCCGTGTAGCATAGGGCTATACGAGTCGAATCCTCAGGGAGAGCTCACGATGGAAGCTTTACGGTTTAATGTGAAGATAGAAAACGAAGATTCTTCTTTGTTTTAAAAGAATGCAAAAGACATGGAAAAAGAAATGAAAGAATTGGTGGTTGGTGTG
The DNA here is from genome assembly GCA_038442645.1 of Agave tequilana. NCBI lineage: Eukaryota > Viridiplantae > Streptophyta > Magnoliopsida > Asparagales > Asparagaceae > Agave > Agave tequilana. Next base: position 48,961 of record JAVJIF010009750.1, read on the forward strand.
TACATGAAATGAAAACTATGAAATAAAATGAAACGAATCGAAGACTAGATTTGCTTGGAAAGGAAACTAAAAGAAAGAAAACTTTGTAGAAGATTTAAAGATGGAGAAAACCATGACTAGCTAACCTTACTAATTTGCTAAACTTACTAAACTCCGTGATGGTGATGCGTGCCTCATGTTGATTCATCGGCATATGTTTGTCTTGCGTGTTGGTCTAGTTGCTTTCCCCCTTGGATGACGGGTGATCATTCTTGGACTTGTCTTGTAGCCTCATAGATGTCATAGGCCTACAAGATAGACTTTCAATGGTGGAATCAAAGAGCGACACTCAAGGGATGCTAAGGAAGAAGATACAACATTCATTAATGGAAGTAAAGAAGTTGTACAACAAATAGCATATGGTTGGTGATCCATCTCCATGTTCCATCAAGGCACTTGTTCTAAAAACAAGGCTCTAAATGAGGCACACATGAATCATATGGAATTACAACAAGAGATTGCCAAGCATGAAAGTAACCCATCGGGATGAAAAAGACTCAATCAATTGCAAGATGAAGTATTAGCAATCACCCAAGAGTTAGTAGTTAAGCAAGATTAGTTGTTAGCTAGTCATGTTAGAAGAAGTTAGCTACTAGCCATTACAAGAAAAGAAAAGCAATGCATGAATAAAAGTGCAATGAAAGTAAAGCTTGAATTAAAGAAAGCAAGTGAATACTAGAAAATACAATAGAAGAGAAAAGAGAATGGATTAATCCTTGCTTCACAAGTTGTCACTCCTTGGTTTACACAAGCTTTCTCTCTCTTACAATCTCTCTCTTTGCAGAATTTCTAGGGAGGAAGAAGAAGAACTAGAGCAATAAAAATCCTAGAGAAAAACCTACAAAATACAAGCTCTATCCTCTAATCTCTCCTCTCTCTTTCTCTCTTCCTTCCTTTTTTGCAAAGGCCCTGGTGGTGTATTTATAGCCTCAGAGAGAAGGATCTAGAACCCAGGTTGTTGGAGAGAATCTCGGGCTTCAACGGCTTTATAACTGCCGCAGATGCGCGGCAAATCCCTGGAAAGCGCGGCAAAATCTTGGCCGTTGAGGCCGAGATTTCTGTTGCGATTTTCTTGTTAGGTTGTTAGCCACGTGGATCTTCTGGAAGTTTGAATTGGCGCGTGGATATCTCCAGATCATGGCTTCAACCTTTGGGCTCTCTTTTGGGCTTTGATTTATTTTCCTTTAATTATTGATAATTAAAGGAATTTTGGGCTTTTTCTAATTAGAATATGGACTTGTAAAAATAGAGAGAAAAGGATTAAAAATCACATTTTTATTTGCAATATGCATGGTATGGATGTGGTAAAATATGTAAAAATGAATAACAATCACACCCCCATACCTAGCTTTTGCTCGTCCTCGAGCAAAAAAGAAAGAAAAAGAAAATCCTAACTAATTTATTACACCACTTTCGCAGGTGACGCGATTGCACTGAGCGTGTGCAACAAGCCGTTAAACCTCTAGGTTACCCTAGAGGAGGAGTGTTGTCTCCTGAGGGTTTTCAGCGGATTGCACCCACAAAATCCATAAAAAAAGAAGACAAATGTTAGTATTTTGAAAATGCATTTTGAAAGAGAGACATGTTTTTGAACTATTTTTGCAAAAATATAAGTGATCTAAGGTCATAAGTCCACCTATAATTATTCTCCCTTAAACTTAGTCTCCATGCAGGATCTTGTCTTCAATTAAGGTAAGAATTCAAAATTGGATTGAATACTTTATCTTTTATAAAACCTAGATAATATGCACATTGTGATAGTGAAGATTTCTGGGATTTCAACTCTAACCATAAAGCCATTTATTATTTATTTATTTATATATATATATATATTTTTCTTCCCTTAATTTAGGCTTTCTAGTTCACCCATGTAACGAGCCTATAACCGATGACTCCCAAACCAGTAGGTCTTAGGGCACCAGATGAGAAAACATCCCTCGGGTTTAAGGACTCGAGTGAAAAAGGCCACAAAACTAAGGGGGATTATTCTTTTAATCACCGTTAGGCGTGATAACCATGCTTCTTGAGGCACAATTATCCAGCTTAATAAGTGATGTTTTATTTATATATTTTCTTTTTTTTCTTTTTTTTTTATATTTTTATGGCCTTTTTGGTCTTTGTTTCCATCCCAAAAATGTGTAAGTGTGAAGTGCATACTATCTAAGGCAAAAAATGCAAGATAAAAATATCTCCCCAATTTTTCTTACTTAGCCTATAATTTTAAACAATATCCATTATTTCAACTAGGTTTAAGATGTCATAATTAAGGCTTTCTTAATTTCTAAGATCATCTTAATTTTCTTAAAAATAGATGAAAACTTTGTCTCTTATTTCAAAAAGTTTTTTAAAGAAAGAGAAAATTCCTATACAAAAGGGAAGATTTCTAAAAGAAGTGTAAAAGAAAAAAAATCTAAAAACTCTAAGTTAGTAAACCCTCCCCCACACTTATCTCATGCATTGTCCTCAATGCATCGTGATATATGTATGCATGAAACAAATAGAAAGGGAAGGAAAAAATTACCTCAAGGTGATGGTTCCGGTGGCGGTCTGATTGGTCCACGAAATGTGACCCAATCAGTCTTGCGTGGAGTCCGGAGGAACCCACCAGAAATATCGTGAATATAACCCATTAAAAAGATAAATCCATGAAGGATTTTTATTAAGTATTTAACCCCATCTAATTTCCATATTCCACAACTAATTTTGGAGTCAAATTTGTCAACCACCTCGTTCCAGAATGGTGTATCAAATGATAGAACGGTTGACTTGGACTCAGGAAGGACAGGAACTAATACCGACTCAGGAAGGTGACTTAAGTCAAGTAAAGGTTCAGGAGTCAAAATGAGTTCAGGAATTGGGTCCAAGTCAAGAAGTTGAAACTCCAGTCCACATGTATTTTCCAACAATGGAATGTGACCTAATATGGGTGATATCTCTTTACTTCTAATATGAAGGAATTCTAACTCATCGCCATATAATTCTTCAAAACTAAGGTCAACATCCGGAAATGTGCAATCAGTTAACTGACCCCGAGTTGACTTATCCAGACGCATGATCTTGTCAGCGAATAGGTCTTCAGAAGTAAAGAGATTGTGAGAATCTAGGTCACATATCTCATTGAGTTCAATATCAAAAAATGGAAAACTTGCCAATTTGTCAATAGTATCTTCAGAAGTGTATAATTGGTCAAGTTCAATATGATCCTCAAAGATGGGTGATTCAACTTCATTATGAATTGGGGCAGGATCCAATGTCGACTCCGGGAAAAGATTGAAGTCAGGTAAAGATACCGGAGTCATTATTGAATCAGGAAGAAGAATTGAATCACTAAGTTGAGATTCAAGATCATATTCATTGTCAAGTTCTATTTCAGGAAAAGGAAAACTTGCCAAAATGTCAATGGGATTTGAAGTTTGGACAAGTTCAGATGAGCGTGCTGAAATAGAATCTTGATTTCCAAAACTACATGACTCATCGGCTTTAACAGAGTGGCTAGTGACACCAGATCTGGTCAATCGGTGAGAACGTAGAGATTCGACCATCATATCTATGTCATGATTTCTAGCATTTTGAGCATGAGTCATGGCTTCAAGCATCTTTCCATAATTGATGAATTCATTGTTTTGATGAAAAGATGAAGTGTTGTCTTGGAAGTGATAGTGAAATTGTGAGTCCATCAGATTTTGGGATTTGTGTTTGGACTCACGCATACTCATTTCCAAAATTGATGGTGCTTTATTTTGGATTGGTGGAATTGAGTATGTATCTTGAAAATATTGTGGACTGGGTGGAGAAGGAGGACAAGGTGGTTGGAAATTATACTCGGGGTAAGTGAATCCCCACTGACTCGGTGAAGAGTTGAAATTATTATGGAAATTATAGTTATTAGATGGGGGGTATGGGTCATATTGATTCGGATAAGACCAATCTGGCACACTAGGTTGGTCAAAGTTATGGTATGCCAGGTTGGTAATATCCGAAAATGAAGTCGGTGTGTAATATGGATTATTATTAAAGTTGGAAAAATTGTTATTATAAGCCATATCACACAATGAAATACAAACAAAAAAAAAGAAACAAACAAATAAACAAAAAAGAAAAAAATTCTAACCTAAGTTAGGGTAGACCTATGACCTAGACGACTCCTAACTGATTAGACCGTCCACGGGAGGTTTAGTGTAGACTTTGACCACAAGCTAATCAGCCAGGTCAGGGCAAGGTTGTTGGGAGGTTTTCTGTCAAAGACGTTCCTTAATTAAGTAACCACCAACCTTCGGGCTTTCGGCCCTCAATCCCTTTCCTAGACACTGATTTTGCAAAAGTCAATTTTCAACACTTTTCCCCCTTAGGATAATCTCCTAAGTGAGTCCGGATGTCCCTAGGGCCAACGTCTATCAAATTTTATTACAAGCTTGGGATTGTGAGTGCTTGGAAAATGATTTTCGGGCTAAGGAAAGGGTGATGAAATCCCCCACCTTATCTTATTTATGGGTGATGCCCTTAAAAACAGTTTGGTGCAAGTGTACAGTTATAAGCAGACAAGGTTCACTCAAAGCAATTAAAATCAAACAAGGAGTGAGTCCTATTCAATATGCAATGCGCACGTACCTTGCATCCAGCACTCTTCAACAGTAAAGTAAAAGAATTGAAAAGACAAGTGCCTAGAAATGCAAATGTCTAATCAACTTTTAACTTTGCAACCAATTTTTTACTGTTGATTATTAGCAGATATAAGGTGAAGCATACAAGAATTTAAGTATTGCAGCAGCTGTATTTTGCAGAGCAAGCAACCCTGCAGAAATTTGGTCAGTAGTTCACTCCTCCTTGCCGCGGATCCGCGGCTTTGGCCGTGGAATCGCGGCAATTCAGAGGGCAACTGGTTTCTGCTTTCGAGAGCAGAAGCCCAGAGCCACTTATATGTTACTGCAATGCAAATTTTCCTATTCTCTTCACCTGTAACCTGCAACAGAGAAGAAGATTCGTTTAGTTCTTCACTTGAAATCAAAAACCGTTGCTCTCCCCGGCAACGGCGCCAAAAATTTTGATTGGAAGGGGAAGTATAGTATGAAGTTGCACAGATATTCAACAAAAGAAAGTAGGTTTAGAGTCAACCTTAAGTGCTTTGATCACTCCACAATGTATTTAAAATGTTTAATGTACCCTTTCCAAATCTCCGTGTAGCATAGGGCTATACGAGTCGAATCCTCAGGGAGAGCTCACGATGGAAGCTTTACGGTTTAATGTGAAGATAGAAAACGAAGATTCTTCTTTGTTTTAAAAGAATGCAAAAGACATGGAAAAAGAAATGAAAGAATTGGTGGTTGGTGTGTACATGAAATGAAAACTATGAAATAAAATGAAACGAATCGAAGACAAGATTTGCTTGGAAAGGAAACTAAAAGAAAGAAAACTTTGTAGAAGATTTAAAGATGGAGAAAACCATGACTAGCTAACCTTACTAATTTGCTAAACTTACTAAACTCCGTGATGGTGATGCGTGCCTCATGTTGATTCATCGGCATATGTTTGTCTTGCGTGTTGGTCTAGTTGCTTTCCCCCTTGGATGACGGGTGATCATTCTTGGACTTGTCTTGTAGCCTCATAGATGTCATAGGCCTACAAGATAGACTTTCAATGGTGGAATCAAAGAGCGACACTCAAGGGATGCTAAGAAAGAAGATACAACATTCATTAATGGAAGTAAAGAAGTTGTACAACAAATAGCATATGGTTGGTGATCCACCTCCATGTTCCATCAAGGCACTTGTTCTAAAGACAAGGCTCTAAATGAGGCACACATGAATCATATGGAATTACAACAAAAGATTGCCAAGCATGAAAGTAACCCATCGGGGATAAAAAAGACTCAATCAATTGCAAGATGAAGTATTAGCAATCACCCAAGAGTTAGTAGTTAAGCAAGATTAGTTGTTAGCTAGTCATGTTAGAAGAAGTTAGATACTAACCATTACAAGAAAAGAAAAGCAATGCATGAATAAAAGTGCAATGAAAGTAAAGCTTGAATTAAAGAAAGCAAGTGAATACTAGAAAATGCAATAGAAGAGAAAAGAGAATGGATTAATCCTTGCTTCACAAGTTGTCACTCCTTGGTTTACACAAGCTTTCTCTCTCTTACAATCTCTCTCTTTGCAGAATTTCTAGGGTGGAAGAAGAAGAACTAGAGCAATAAAAATCCTAGAGAAAAACCTACAAAATACAAGCTCTATCCTCTAATCTCTCCTCTCTCTTTCTCTCTTCCTTCCTTTTTTGCAAAGGCCCTGGGGGTGTATTTATAGCCTCAGAGAGAAAGATCTAGAACCCAGGTTGTTGGAGAGAATCTCGGGCTTCAACGGCTTTATAACTGCCGCAGATGCGCGGCAAATCCCTGGAATGCGCGGCAAAATCTTGGCCGTTGAGGCCGAGATTTCTGTTGCGATTTTCTTGTTAGGTTGTTAGCCACGTGGATCTTCTGGAAGTTTGAGTTGGCGCGTGGATATCTCCAAATCATGGCTTCAACCTTTGGGCTCTCTTTTGGGCTTTGATTTATTTTCCTTTAATTATTGATAATTAAAGGAATTTTGGGCTTTTTCTAATTAGAATATGGACCTGCAAAAATAGAGAGAAAAGAATTAAAAATCACATTTTTATTTGCAATATGCATGGTATGGATGTGGTAAAATATGTAAAAATGAATAACAATCAACGGTCGACCGGACGTGCACAGACGTACACAAAGGCCATTGGGTTTGGCCGGTCGACCGGGCGGTCGACCGACTAAAGTCCCCTTACTCTCGGGTAAGGGCGGTCGACCGGTGGTTGGCAACGGTCAAATTTCGACCGTTGGCCGGTCGACCGGATGGTCAAATCTGACCATAATTGCAGCCAACGGCTAGTTTTTTAAAGGGGCTATAAAAACCCCATTTGTTGGCTGTTTTGGCTAAGACTTCCAGGAGCAAAAATTCTCCCCTTCTCTAGTGTTTTTACAAGTTTTAAAAAGAGTTTTAGAGATTCAAAGATTTCATCTTCATTGTTTTAAAAGTGTTTTGTTATTTCAAAGAAAATTGTCTTTTGGGAATTGTTTTTTGATCTAATAATTCTATATCTTTTTGAAGAGTTTCCCAAGTGATTTTCTTTGTTAAAAACACTTTGTTTTCCACACTTGAGCTTATCATTCTATCCTCTCTATAGGATCTTTGTTTTTGTGGAAAAGAATTGATTTGTGGTCTTTTGATCACTAAGTTGTAAACCCTCCCACTTTGTGTTATCCCTCTTATGTAGAGGTTGATTTGTGGAGTGGTGGCTTTGTGCCCTAGCCTCTAGTGAGAGGTTGATTGGTTGTATTAGCTTTGTGCCTATCCCTCATTTGTGAGGTTGATATTGGTGACTTTTGTGCGTAGCCTCTAGTGAGAGGTTGTGTTTGTAAAGAGAGGAGTTGTGTGCTCCCGGTTATAGTTGCCCCAAATCCTCAGTGGAGGTTCCCTGTGTGGAAGTCCTGTGTGGACAAGTTGATTGGAAATCCTTCTGTGTGAAGGCGGGGACGTAGAGCTGGGTGCTTGAACCTCGAAACAAATCTTGTTGTTTGCGCTTGATCCATTGACTCTAACTCTCTCTTTTATATTGTGCCTTGCATCATTTATATTGTCATACATTCATTATATGCTTGGCTTGTTTGTGTGTGCCTCACTTGTGCTTAACCACGAGAGCTTCATATATCGCCTCAACTCTTATTCAGAGAAATCAAGAGGAGTTAGTCCAGAGCCCTTCACCGAAAATCCGGCTACACTCGTTGGTTGCATTAAGTGTAGTTGCAATTAAGTTTTAATTTTCACATCTAGTTCATTAGATTAACCGTACGCCAATTCACCCCCCCCCTCTAGGTGTATCTTCAAAATTGACATGTGGGATCCTCCCCACATACCAATTGGGATCTCAGATACTACAATTGGCATCTGAAATCCTCAATTGTTGCTACTAATTGCATCATTAACATCCGCGGGGATGTTCACAAAAGGAAGGTTGGGCCTTCAGCCTACTGAGTTGGAAACGGGTATGCAAACGCAAAGAGTTCGATGACTTGGGTGTACTTAATCTGCGGGACTTTAACAAGGCCTTACTCCTTAAATGGTGGTGGTAATTGTTTAATAAGCCCACCTATAAATGGGCGACGTTGTTGTCTCACAGCTATCGATCACCTCCATGATGGTGGTCAGGTAGATGCATCAATAATACATCCACATCCTTTTTTGAAATGGAATGTGCACTGTCAAGGACATTTTCTTCCTAGGGATTCGAAGGAAGTTGAGAACGGGCGAGGCACAAAGTTTTGTCAAGACAAATGGTGCTTGACTATTCCATTGAAGACGCTTTTTCTGGCACTTTACTTTAAAGCTTAAGACCCTGCAGGACCGGTACTCTCTCACTGTTTGACACCAACTGGAGCATCAAGGTGTCATATAGGCATCTAGAAGAACCAGTGGGCAATATGGAAGAGTTCAACCAACTGTTTTTCGAAACCTACCCCTGATAAATGGGGATAGAGACCAGTCGACCTGGGAATGGGATTGAAGATGGACTTATAGGTACACCTAGTGGGGGTGAATAGGTGTACAAGTTAATTTAGAACAAATGATGTGAAATTTAAAACTTAATTACTAACACACTATGTCTAACCAAGAGTGAGCCCGAATTCCCTGTGAAGGGCTCTGGAACTACTCCTCGAGATTCCTCTAAATTAAGAATTGAAGTACTAGTAGAATCTCTCTTAGTTCAACACAAGTGTGAGCACACAAACTATATCAAGTATGTATATAAATATGAGCAAGTTAAAATAATACAAGATATAAAGAGAGAGTTAGAGAGAAAGTCCAAACGCAAACATAAAGATATGTTTCGAGTTTCGAGCCACTGCTCTACGTCGCCGCCTTCACACAGAAGGATTTCCACTATGTCCACATAGGACCTTCCATAAAGGGACCCCCACTGAGGAATTGCAACTCAACACTTGGAGTACACAACTCCTCTCTCAAAGGCAAACACCTCTACACAAGAGGAAAGGCACAAAGCCTAGCATAAAGTAAAGAAGAAATAAAACTTAGTAATCCAATGATCACAAATTCTCTCTTGGTGATCACAAAGGATCACAAACAATTTTTCTCATAATATAAAAATCTTAAAGATAGATTTGAGATGATAGCTCAAGGTATGTGAGAAACAAAGTGTTTTGAAAAAGAAACAATAAAGAAGACACTTGAGAAAAACTTTAGATAAGATATAAAAATTTTGGAAAAGAATTAGAATCCCAAAACTTGTTTTCTTTTAATTTTCTAAAAACTTTGAAACAAATAAAAATAAGAGTTTTGGCACTAAAACTTCTTTTGAAAACTTTATTAAAAATACTTAAGAAGGTGGGAAATTTTGCTCTTAAAATCTTGGTGAAAACTGGCCAAAGGAACCCATATTTATAAGGGATCCAGAATATAGCTGTTGGGATCCAAAACAAGCCCAGAATGGCATATCGGTTGACCGCCCAGTCGACCGGCCATTTCTGACTGTTGGGATTGTCGACCGATCGCACAAAGGCAAACTGCTTGTCAATTGACCGCCTGGTCGACCAAGGCCAGAACCAGAGAGCTAGTCTCTCTAGTCAGTCGACCGGTCGGTCGACCGGGGCCATTTTCAGAGAGCAGGCTCTCTGGAACGGTCGACCGCCTAATCGACCGCTAAAGCCTTTGCACCTCTGTGCATGTCGATTGACCGGTCGGTCGACCGATCCAGGCTTCGGTCCACCGGTTAGTCGACCGTTAACAGCCCAAAAACTAGAGTTATAGGTTGAAATATTTGGTCTTTAAATACCTATAAAATCTCATAAAAACACATAAAATCCATAAAAATAAGTTCATGTAAGCACTTGAAATATAAATATGTTTAATCAAAAAATTAACCCATATTACAAACAATTTGAACTATTTTTGAGGCATAAAAATAAAGCTTGAAATCAAAAACTGTATTTTCAAAAACTCGTTTTATTTTTGTCTTCAAGAGTTTTTGAGAAGACTTCAAAATGAAAAACTATTTCTTAAAAACTTGTTCAAATACAAAAATAAGAGATTGAAATACATTTGAAGTATAGTGTGTATGGATAGAATCTAATACATATATAAAAAGATATATCTATATTTTTGACGTTAAATCCAAAACTAAGTTGTTAAAAACAAAACTTGCAATACCCAACTAGAATCATCAAAATAGGTTTTTCTACAATATGAAATAATAATGTGTATAAATGAAATTCTATACACATTGAAACATGTAAAACTTGTTTGATTCTATCTATACATGATAATCATATATGTATTCGTGAAAATCCAAAACTAGTTAAACCAAAACCAAAACTTTTGAACTTTTGTGTGTGTGTACTTGAGCATATCAAAACTAAGTTATCCTTACACAAGATCTAAACTAAACATATTAAACAAACTGAGGTCTTCTCGTTGATCTTCATCTCTAAGATGACTCAATCCAAACTTGATCCAAAAGAGCTAGATGCAATCATTGTGATGTGAGCACTGGAATCAATACTTATTTGTTTCAACATTTTTACTGTGAATCACTTGTTGAAGTCAAATCACTATTAAGATCTTGATCAATAAATAAAACTATATAAACACAAGATCATTAGAACTAACCTTCATAAGTTAATCATTATCAAAACTAAGGTCAAGGGCCTCTGGGCCAACAATCTCCTTTTTTTTAATGATGACAAAACTTATGAGGTTATATATGCATTAATTAAGGATAAGCTTCATAGTGTTAGCCCAAAGGCCCATCACTCTAGCTTTGATAATGATTAACTCATGTAGTCATAATACTAATGATCTTGTGTTTATTTAGTCTCAGATATTTGATCAAGATCTTAGTAGGTGTTTAGCTTCAACAAAGAATTTAATAGAGCTAGCACGTGTTGATTCAAGACCTCGCGCATCAAGATCGCATCAAGTACTCAAGAGAAGTCTAGCTCATTGGATCAAGGTTTGGACCAAGTCAAGAAGGAGAAGAAGATTTTTAAAAGAAGATTTTTCAAGAGAAGACTTGTGTCTTGGTTGTAAGTGTTAAGATTTATTTTTAGATAAAATGTAAAGGATAGGTTAGTTGGTGAATTGCTCAAGTTCATATAAACTCACACACAAGAATTATTTATATTTCCAAAAAAAAGAGTTCTTATTTTTGAAAAATACTGTTTTAATTTTTGAGCTTCAAAATATACATGTGTTTTATCAAAATTCATTTTAGAGTTTATTGTCAAAAATATAGATATTTTATCATATATGTGTAGTGGATTATATCCATACACACTAAGCTTCAAAAGTGTTTAAAATATCTTGTTTTTGTATTTGGAGAAGTTTTGAAAAAATTGTTTTTCAATTTAGAGATAGTTCTTGGAAATATAGATTTTTGTTTAAGCCAAAATTTTTATATCCCAAAAATAGTTCAAAATATTTGTAATATATTTTGATTTTTAATCAAACATGTTTGTATATCAAAGTATATTAATGAACTTATTTTTGTAGAATTTATGAGAAATTATGAGAATTTATTAAAGATAAAAGGACCAAGTTTTAATCTCTAAAAACGTGTTGGACCAGGCCTTCTTCCGGTCGACCGGTCTGGTCGACCGGTGTGCACAAACATGCACAGCCATTTTGGCTGTGGGCCGGTCTACCGTCGAGAGCTCTGCTCTCTAGAACTGGCCCGGTCGATCGGGCAGTCGACCGGTAGAGAGCTTCTGCTCTTTGTATCCAGGCCTCAGTCGACCGGCCAGTCGACGGGTGGCTCAACGGTTGTTAATCCGACCGTTGGCGATCGACCGGGCGATCGACCGACAGCAGGGAATCCTGCTGAGTTGGACCCCAACGCTATATTTCTTAGGCCTATAAATTGGGGCTGTTTTGGGCTGTTTTCTAAAAGATCTGAAGTGGGTTTTCAAGACAGTTTTTCGTACACTTCTAAGTGTTTATCTCCATTTGTTTTAGAGCCAAATACTTCTATATCAAAAGGAGGGTTTCAAGAGTGTTTTGTAAAAGAGATTTCTTGAGTTTTTCACCACAAATTCATCCTTATTTTTCTCACACATACTTGAGTTTTCCATTGCTATATCAATCCTAGGGATTTTTGTTGTGACAGTGTTTAAGGTGATCAAAGTGTTGAGATTACCAAAGTGTATCATCTTGTATTTGAGGAGGCAAACTTGTGAGTTCGCGTTGTTTCGAGTTCTTATGGGAGCTCAGTGTAGAGGTGCGGCCTCGGCAAGCTAGTGTGCTTGTGTGTGTAGTTCTTGCGGGAACAAAAGAGGGACTAGTGAGTCCAAGGAGTTCTAGTGTGAACTCGTTGTAGATGTTGCAGCACCGAGTGATCCGGTAGGATCGATTCTAGTGGAAAGTCTTCATAGTGTTAAAGGCGGGGACGTAGAGCAAGGGTGCCCGAATCTTTAAACAAATCTTCCGTGTTTACGATTGCTCTCTCTATCTCTCACTTGTATTTATATCTTGCATGCTCTTATTGTTCATATTCATTACTTGCTTGATATACTTGTCCTTAATTGATATATATTTGGGATTATTTGCTCACACTTATATTTAACCAAAAGATCCATAGCGGCACCTCAACTCTTATCTAGAGGAATCTTAAGGAGATAGTTCAGAGCCCTTCACCAGGAATTCGGCTACACTCTTGTGTTATACCTTGTGTGTTTTACATAATAATTTTTAGTTTGCTTAAATAGTTTTAATTCCGTATTAATTCATCATTAGATTAGCTAGTCACCTATTCACCCCCCTCTAGGCGATTACAAGTGGTTCAGAGCTTGGTGCTCATGCTTTGGGTCTAACAACCTAGAGTTAAAGATCCTCATTTTTTTTAGCTAATCACAATATTAGTTTACACACATATGGATTTCATGACACCTACCATATTTGACATTCTTAACATCCAAACTTGGAAAGTTAAGATGTTCATGTACCTCAAAGCCCTAGGGATTCATGTTTATCTTACCATAATTGAATATTCATATTGTTTAAATGGCAAACATCTAGAGGCTAATGCAAAAGTCATCCATGCTTTAAAGTCAACCCTAAATGATGATTATTTATGTAAGGTTTTTAACTTTGATTCAGCTTTTGTATTATGGAATACTATAGTCTCCCTTAGCGAACAAAAGCAATATTATGCAGGGAGCCACTCGAATGATGAAAATGATGCTTCCAACTTGTGCTACATGGTCTAAGGGAATAACCCCCTTGAGGTAAACTCTGAATTCGAGATTGATGAGGATGTTGACATGTCATATGATGATCTTGCTTCTTTTTGTCAACAACTTCTTGAAAAATATGATTTGCTAAAAAAGGATAATAAGAAATTGAAAATATGAGTCCATTTCAAAAGAAAATGATTCTTTTAAAAAAAAATTTACATGCATTTCAAAAGAAAATGATTTGTTGAAAAAGGAAAATATTTCCTTATTTTCTAAATTAAATGATCTTTGTGAAGGAAATAATTCTTTGAAAAATAAAATTAATTTGGTGGAGAAAGAAAAAGAGAATACTTTGAATGAAAATAACTCTTTAAAAAGAAAAATTATTTCAAAGGAAAAGGAAAATATTTCTAAAAAAACAAGATTGTTGATTCTCATACTTGTCATGCTCTACACACTACTATTGATAAAAATGAGATTCAATTTTTGAAAAATAGAATAAATTATTTGAGCTCAACTTTGAATAATTGTATATTTAATCATAATAGATTGGAAACCTTGTTTCATAAGAAATAAGTTCCACATGTTCATGCACATCACCCACGGCATACATATGCACACTTTACACGTCATGATCACATTCATTCTCATGTGCATGTTAGAGTGTACAAGTATACACATTGCGGCCCAAAGGCCATTTAGCAAATATTTACTTTGATAAGTTAAATTCTATTAATTTTACTAATAAAAATGTTTGGGTTCCGAATAATACTAACCCTCGTGGACTCAAAAGAAAATGGGTACCAAAATCCCCACCACTTGTGTTTGATGTAGGTGTGAGCTCTCACATGACGTGAGAGAATTGATGCCTTGGTGGTGGATGCATGAGCTTGATGAACACTATAATTGATGCATCGCTATAAAGGAAGTTTGGTGGGAGGACCATCACGTTTTAGAGATTTAGAGTATAGTGCATATGGCTTGGTAACTATCTCTAAACTCCTATTTTAATTTACATGCTTTGATCTAAATATTTTCAGCATGTTTTGCTTTTGTATTTCATGCGATGAATACTTGTTCAGATGTAGCTTTCATTAAAACTTGTGTCTATATTTGTACAAGTAGTGAGCAACATTTGATTCTAATATATTTGAACTTCATTGCTCATTTGTACTCAATACATGTACACGTATAACCTAATTTTGATGATTCCCTTATTTACACTTGTTTTGCCTATCTTTGTGCATATTTTGCTTCATATATATGTTATTCTTATCTAAAACAAAAAAATATACATGTATACCCGTGAGTTACTTGCCTTCATGCAAATTACCTTATGGACTCTTTTGTGTTTAGGATATGTATGTATATTGTTAGTTTTGATAAATCATACATATACCTTGAAGTTTGTTTTTAAATGAAAAATGAATTTTTCATAATTTTTATATTTGTTTGATAAAAATAAATTCATGTTTATTTTGAGCTTTATTGATTATTTCATAAATATGCTAATCACATGATTCTTGTACGCTCATATTTAAATTTGTTTACTCATGACTTTGTTTTCATGAGCTTTTATGAGCTTTACAAATTTCGAGTGTCAATTCTTGTGTATTTAGTATGTTTCATGATATACATATGATTTGCTTGAAGGATCTTTAACTAGTTTTTCAAAAAATTATTTGAAACTAGTTATTTATTCTTCAATTGGTAGAGTTTTCAAGCTATGCTAAAATATTTTCAAACTCTAATTTTTGAAAACCCTACCAAATGTAAGGGCGGATGGATGGGCGACCATATCTTGTATGCTCAAATGGAAAATCTTTTTAACATGTGCATGAATAGGGGTGGTAGGTATGAGTTATAACTTGATTCTCATTATATTTTCATGTTTGTATACTCATATTTGTGTTTTCTATATATGTATGCTTCAAAACTTCAAATAGTATCAATTTCGATTGGTATTTACTTTTTCATACATATATATGATTTGATTGTGCTTAATTTATAATAACTTTACATGTTTAAAACACAAATTAAATTTATGCTAAGCTTGACTAATTTTTAAATGTTAATTGGTATCTTAATGAGCTTATGTATTATTTTCAAGTGTTATTTCATTTGATATCAAAATATACTTCATATTTTACCTTTTAATTGATATCAAAAATTTACAATATACTTCAATTGGTTTCAATATGTTTTAATTGGTATCAAAAAAATTTCAATTGGTATTAAAAATCTTCTACTGGTATCTTAACATTTTGTTTATTTGCAAGTGGTACCAAATTTTGTTTTAAGAAATTTCAAAGTTCTGCTTTAAGCATTATCAAAATTTTATTCAAAATTTGTTGATAAGTATTGACTATATGCAAGGAGAGCTTAACATCTCTTCTATATATAGATTCATGTTGAGTGTATCATATATTGAGGAGCTTACATCTCTTCTTTATGTGGTACACGTGTGTAGGGGGAGCTTAACATCTCCGCTTATGTATTATATATTATACTTTATGTGAGTTAGAGTTTCGTCATCCCTTCTTCATGTAATCTATGTATGCAGGGAGAGCTAACTTCACGTCTCTCTTCTTCATGAATGTATATCGTATATTTCTTTATTGTTTGATTTGTTTTCACCCCTTTATTGATAATTTGAAAAAAAAGGGGGAGAAGCATTTGATTTATATATGCATGTTTATTTCATCTCCTTGTTTTATATAAAAAGGGGAAGAAGGATTTTGGGTTTTGATATATACATGTTTATGCATATATGTTTTGTTTATGCAAAAAGGGTAGAAGAATTTGGTGAATTTATGCGTGTTATCTCCTTATTTATGTATATATGTTTGTTTAGTTTTATCCACTCATTGAATATATTTATGTTTATTGTTATGCATGAGTTAAGGGGGAGCTTCTATGAAGCTTATCTTTAATCCATGCATACTCCATGAGTTTTATCATCATCAAAAAGGGGGAGATTGTTGGTCCAAAGGTTCATCACTCTCGTTTTAATGATGATTAACTCATGTAGTTATAATACTAATGATCTTGTGTTTATTTAGTCTCAGAATTTGATCAAAATCTTAGTAGGTGTTTAGCTTCAATAAAGGATTTAAAGTCAAGTTTTGGAGCTAACGCGTATTGATTCAAGAGCTCGCGCATCAAGATCGCATCAAATACTTAAGAGGAGTCTAGCTCATTAGATCAAGATTTAGACCAAGTCAAGAAGTATAAGAAGATTTTTAAAAGAAGATTTTCAAGAGAAGACTTGTGTCTTGATTGTAAGTGTTAAGATTTGTTTTAAGATAAAATGTGAAGGATAAATTAGTTGGTGGATTGCTCAAGTTCATATACACTCACACAAGATTTATATGTATTTTCATAAATAGAGTTCTTATTTTTGAAAAATACCGTTTTGATTTTTGAGCTTCAAAATATACATGTATTTTATCAAAATTTATTTTAGAGTTTATTATCAAAAATATAGATATTTCATCATATATGTGTAGTGGATCATATCCATGCACACTAAGCTTCAAAAGTGTTTAAAATATCTTGTGTTGTATTTAGAGAAATTTTGAAAAAAAATCATTTTCAATTTAGAGATAGTTTTTGGAAAATACAGATTTTTGTTTAAGCCAAAATTTCTATATTCCAAAATTATTCAAAATGTTTGTAATATGTTTTATTTTTAATCAAACATGTTTGTATATCAAAGTATATTAATGAACTTATTTTTATGGAATTTATGAGAAATTATGGGATTTTATTAAAGATAAAAAGACCAAGTTTTAATCCCTAAAAACATATTGGACTAGGCCTTCTTCCGATCGACCGACCTGTCAACTAAGACAGAAGATCGGTCGACCAATGTGCACAAACATGCACAACCACTTTGGTTGGTGGGCCAGTCGACTGACCCGATCGACCGCCAGAGAGCTTTGCTCTCTGGAGGTCAACCCGGTCAACCAGGCGGTCGACTAGCAGAGAGCTTTTGCTCTCTATATCCAGGCCTCGGTTAACCGCCCGGTCGACTAGTGGCTCAACGGTCGGAAATTTGACATTGGCGGTCGACCGGGCAGTCGACCGACAGCAGGGAATCCTGCTGAGTTGAATCCCAACGGCTACATTTTTTAGGCCTATAAGTTAGGGTTATTTTGGGCTGTTTTCTACAAGATTTGAAGTGGATTTTCAAGATAGTTTTTCCTACACTTCTAAGTGTTTATTTCTACTTATTTTAGAGCCAAATACTTCTATATCAAAAGGAGAGTTTTCAAGAGTGTTTTGTAAAAGAGATTTCTTGAGTTTTTCACCACAAATCCATCCTTATTTTTCTCACACATACTTGAGCTTTCCATTGCTATATCAATCCTATAGGGATCTTTGTTATGAGAGTGTTTGAGGTGATCAAAGTGTTGAGATCACCAAAGTGTATCATCTTGTATTTGAGGTGGCGAACTTGCGGGTTCGCATTATTTCGAGTTCTTGTGGGAGCTCAGTGTAGAGGTGCGGTTTCGGCAAGCTAGTGTGTTGCGTGTGTAGTTCTTGCGGGAATAAAAGAGGGACTAGTGAGTCCAAGGAGTTTTAGTGTGAACTCATTGTAGGTGTTGGGGCACCGAGTGATCCGGTGGGATCGATTCTAATAGAAATCCTTCATCGTGTTGAAGGCGGGAACGTAGAGCAAGGGTGCTCGAACCTCGAAACAAATCTCCCGTGTTTGTGATTGCTCTCTCTATCTCTCACTTGTGTTTATATCTTGCATGCTCTTATTGTTCATATTCATTACTTGCTTGATATACTTATGTTAATCAATATATGCTTGGGATATTTGCTTACACTTGTATTCAACCAAGAGAGGCATAGTGGCACCTCAACTCTTATTTAGAGGAATCTTGAGGAGATAGTCAGAACCCTTCACCAGGAATTCGGCTACACTCTTATTTTATACCTTATGTGTTTTACATAATAGTTTTTGGTCTGCTTAAATAGTTTTAATTCCGCATTAATTCATCATTAGATTAGCTAGTCTCATATTCAACCCCTTCTAGGTGATTACACATAGAAGCTTCCCCTTAACTGATGCATATGAATAAAATAATAAAGATGTGCAATGTAGCTTAAGATACTAATAAAAACATGTGTGTGTGTGTGTGTGTGTGTGTGTGTGTGTGTGTTGTGTGTGTGTGTGTATACATATGTGTGTGTGTGTGCATACATGTATATGTGTGTGTGTGTACATAAACAATGAATCAAACATGCATATATAAACTCAAATTCTTCTCCCTCTTTTTGTCACTCATCAACAAAGGGGTGAAGACAAACAAACGATACCAAAAACATTTAAAAAAGTTTTGATACTAATAAAAATAATCAATTGAAAGAGACCAAATGAAAGTGAAATCATCTTTTTATCAATAAAATAATAAAACAATCTTTTTACTTGTTGATACCAATAGAAGGACATGATACCAATTCAAAATAAAGGCCAATTTTTTTTTTGGTAAAGACTAAAACCATTTTACAAAAAAAGATACCTAATTGAGAATAATACCAATTAAGATTATTGATATCAATATTGAAAAAGTTAGCATATATCAAAATAAAATATTTGTCATCATACAAAGTGGGAGTAAGATACCAATTGAAATAAAATCAATTAAAAGAAAAAATAAGAATTTTTTTCCATTTTTATGAAATACCAATGAAAATAATGTATAAACTTGTAAAGATACCAATTATCATTAAGAACATAAAGCTTAGCATAAAATCAATTTGTGCTATATATATAAACATTACTAAATAAGCACAAAAAATAGCTATATGTGTGTATGATCAGAACAATATAATATCAATTGAAATGTGATCCATACATATAGAAACATGAGTATACAAAATATTTTTTTATTAAAATCATGTATGACTCATAACTACCTCTCTTTCATGCACATGTTTAAATAGATTTTCAATTTGAGCATACAATAGCATGATAGCCCATCTAACCGCCCTTCGGTCGGTAGGGTTTTCAAAAAATATAATTTGAAAATACTTTTAGCATATTTGAAAACTCTACCAAATTAAAGAATATAAAACTAGTTTTATGACAATTTTGAAAACTAGTATAAAATCCTTTAAATAAGCA
This sequence comes from Agave tequilana, assembly GCA_038442645.1. Lineage (NCBI taxonomy): Eukaryota > Viridiplantae > Streptophyta > Magnoliopsida > Asparagales > Asparagaceae > Agave > Agave tequilana. The sequence goes on from JAVJIF010009750.1 coordinate 68,385, forward strand.
ATAAAACAAATATATATTTCATAATATATGAAAACTACACGAGATCGGCACTCAAAAATCTATAAAGCTCATATAGGATCATGAATCAAAATCATGAGTAAACAAAAGATATAAAGAGTGTACAAAAATTATGTAATCAATAAAATCATGAAAATATGGCATTGAAGCTCATATGAAATTTTTTTAATCAAAAACAAGCAATCATCAAAACTTCAAAAATTAAACAAACTTCAAGGTATATGTATGTTTTGTCTAAACTAAAAGTATACATACATATCCTAAATATAAATTGAGTCCACAAAAAAAATATTACATGAAGGCAAGTGACTTTAAGATAGATATGTATATCTATTAGTTTTAGACAAAATTATCATATACATGAAGCAAAAATAAAACATGACAAAAATAGAAAAAACAAGTGTAAATGTAAGATCATTAAAATTAGATTATATATATACATCTAATGAGTATAAATGAGCAATGAAGTACAAACACATAATAATCAAGTGTGGCTCACTAATTGTATAAATATAAACACAAGTTTTAATAAAAACTACATCTAAACAAATAATCAAAACATGAAGCATAAAACGTAAATGAACGTGATCATTAGGTTAAATGCATGTGCTATTAGAACTAAGATATGTTGGCCCAAAAGGTTACACTCTCTATTTATACATGTTTTGATGATAACAAAACATATAAAAGCTATTTGGTACTAATAAAGATTCTAGAGTGAATTTCAGGTTTGTACAAGTCTTGATGGCTTTGAGCATGTTGCAAGGTTGATGGCGCTAAAAGCATGTTGTAAGGTTGATGACTTAAGAGGAATTTTTCATAGGAAAGGAGGTTCTAACTTGGCAATGCGGTTTAGAGACATCTTCCTAGATAGTTTTTTTGTTAAAGAATAGTATATAGTGTTGAAGCTCAAATTCCCCCCACACACACAAAATTGCACATGTTTTTCAAAAGATTATTTTTGTCTCTTATATTTTAATAGACCTATTTCAGTATTTGCAAATTCAATTTATTGTATTTTACATAGTCTTGACAAAAATCATTTTTGAAAATAAACATATCTTCAAAAATTTTGCCTTAAAATTTCTATTTTGACCTGTTGCAGTCGACCGGCACTATTACAGGTCAGAACGGTCGACCGCAGTCTGACCGTTGGGTGCGTACATGTGTGCACGTTATTCGGTCGACCGAACCTCATGTCAGGCGACCGGGCGGTCGACCGACTGACTGCACCCAACTCTCTGTTTGGGACGGTCGACCGGGGGGTCGACCGGAGCCTTCTAACGGTCAGAAATTTTTGAAAACTGGTCGACCGGCCGGTCGACCGTGAGTATATTATCAGCCAAACGACTAGTTTTTTAAACATATTTTAAAATGTATTTTTATTCTCCAAATGTGTTTTTAGGCTAGTTTTGGGTCTTATCCTTCCTAATTAGTCAAATTATCATTTACCCTTTAATCCCTACCTTTATCCTATAAATAGGGGTTGATGGAGTTGAGGAGAACAACAACATTTGCAAAGAAATCAAAAGTTTGGGTATTTTTGAAAGAAGTTTTTATTCTCAGTTTTTGTGCTCTAATCTCTGATTTCTCTCTAAGTTTTTGAATCAAAATTCTCTTCTACTTTGTTTTATTTTTCACTTATAAATCTTGAGCTTCAATCCTATACATTATTCTCTAGGGTTTTGTAAAGAAAAGTTTTTCAAAAGAGAGTTTGTGGTCTTTTGATCACCAAGTGATTATTGTATTTGTGGCTCCACTACCTCTGGACTATATGAGTGTGATTGAGGAGTTGGGTACTCCCTAGTGGTTGTAATCCTTTGTGGAATTTCTAATGGATCGGAAATCCTTCTGGGTGAAGGCGGGGACGTAGAGCTGGGTGCTCAAACCTCGAAACAAATCTCTGTGTTTGTGATTAGTTTACTTGTGTTATTTACTTGCTTTTCATTCATTCATATATTGTCAATCTATACTCTCACAACAAGATTGCATTGCGTACCTCAAACTCTTATTTAGAGGAATCACGAGGAAGGAGTTCAGAGCCCTTCACGGAGTGATTGAGATTTTCCTGCACACAAAATAAATAATATTAGATTTAGAACAAGTTGTGCAAGGTTCTCAATTCGAATCCGCGGTAGCAGTGGCTATGCGGGTCGTGATCCTCAGGGAGGGACTAGCGATGGAAGCGTTTAAGTAAGATTCTCTAAAAATTATTTTCTTTTATTATTTACAATGGTATATGATATTTACAATGAGAAGGTGAAAAGTAAATTTGAGAGAGATGGAGATCTAAACTAGAATTAGAAAGAAAGAAAACTATACATACATACCTCTTCTACCTTACTTACCTTTGATCTGTGCGATGACTTACCTTGTCTTGGAAGGCGTACAAGTATGGCGTATAGGATCGTCCACCTTCTTAATCTACACTACGAAAATAAAAGACAAACTAATGAAGGTTTGTTCATCTCCATAGGCCATCAAGGGCTCTTCTTCGGCTAGGCAGTCTCAACGCAATTGGGTCTCATGGTTCACAAGACATTAGAGAGAAAATAGAAGAAAACAAGAACAAAAGAAACACAAGATTAAACAAGAATAAAAGAACATTAAAAAAATGAACCTCGAGTTGATTTATTTAACAATAGAAGAAGAGCAAAACTTACACTGATTGTCACCCTTAGTACAAGTAGATCTCCTTCCTCCATGAAAACATACACTCCTCTCAGTTACAAAAAGGAAAAATAAAAATTACAAAAGAGAAAAGAAAACCTAAACTAGAAGAAAGCTTAAAAACCCTAATTTTTGGCTCTGTATTTCACTGGACGCCCTTTACGGTTGCTCTGCAGGGGTATTTATAGGTACAAAAGGTAGTAGAGTCCCAACACAACTCTCCCACGAAAACCCGTAGTCAGATAAGACTGAATTGCCGCGGAAACGCGGCCGTGGCCTCCCCTGGTCCGTCCATCTGGGCTTTTGCTTCTGAAAGTTTGATCCTGGCTCTTTATCTTAGGATTTAGATATAACTTTGGAAGCAAGTTACCTAGATCCCAAATCTTTTCCACGAATTTTCTTCTCTTCTTTTAGCTTTTATCCTCATCCCGCAAGTGTTTAGGGTTGAATAGAAGTCTATCCTTCCCTCTTCTTTAATATTTGCAACTTTGGCCCTTGTGTATTTGCAACTTTGGCAATTGATATTTGCAACTTTTACATTGGGCTTGAATATGGGCTTTTGGGCTTCTTTTTAGACTTTATTTCTTTATTTTAATATTTCGAGGCCTGCACACAATAAATCATAAAATATTAGTAAATGTGCAGAATTATATGAATAAATATGAAAATGTGATGGTAAATATAATGATAAAAATGCACTTTTCACTACCAATCACGGAGTATTCGGTTTCTAATCTTGTTTTGAGTGATTGTTGCATCATCTCATTTTTAAATTTATGCATTGATTAGCATAATCACTTATTCACCCCCCTCTAAGTGATTTCAATTGGTATCAGAATTAGAACTCTAGTTTTTTGCTTCACATTCTTAGAGAGATCCTATAAATTACTAATCACTATTTTCATATATTCATTCATACACTAGTAAAGATGGCCGATAACATTAAGACCCCTCCCAAATTTGATGGACTCAACTTTCTCATATGGAAAGTTAGGATGAACATTTTTCAACAATCTCTCAGTAGCCTAGTTGCTAAATCTTTGATCAAGCCTTTTAGTAAACCCGAAAGTGAGGAGGACACTTGGTCCGATCTTACTTCCAAGGAATTTAAGGCTAATTCGAAGGCTCAAAATGCCCTGCTTTTAGCATTGAATGAGGATGACTTAACAGGGTTATCCATTGCAAGTCCGCCTATGAGATTTGGTAACACTTATTTGTCACTCATGAGGAACATCACAAGTCAAGAGAGCTAAAATAGATCTCTTGCGTTCCCAATATAAAAGTTTTAAAATACAAGAAAATGAATCTATTGAAGATATGATCACTAAGTTTACTAAAATCACAAATGTTCTTTGATTGGTCTCTAATATTTCATATTTAATAGCATATGTCCATACTTATTATAGAATAAAAGCCTGCATTGTCCTAATTAATTGTTTGATTTATTTGCAGGCCCAATCTTTAAGGAGTTGAAGAGAAATGAGCCCAAAGCCCACCAAAATTCTGAATTAAATCAGAATTAATTCGCACCAAGTAAATCAGGGCAAAATCAAGAGGTGGAAAATCGGTTGAGAAGAATCCTCTCAGAATCGATCGATTAAAGCCAAGAATCCAAGGCCATTTCGTCAGAATCCGGGACTCAAACTGACAAACCAACTCCAGATATAGTCAGAAGGCCAAACCAGCGCAACCCACCAACAGGGTGTGGCCACTTGGCCACACCCTGGCTGCGGAAACGCGACAATAGCCGCGTTTCCGCGGCAATCTTGGGGAGTTAGGGGGAGCGTTTGCTCCCCCGATCTCCTCGGGATCCTGGTTGTTGGGTTTATGCCTATAAAAGGCCTGTACTTGCGCTGAAAATTGGACGCTAATGCAGATTAGGATTTAGCCTAGTTTTAATTCTTTATAGTTTATGTTTTTCTTTTCTTTTTATGTAACTTGTATGTAACTTAGGGTAGAAGAAGATTCATGTAAGTAAGAGAGAGAGGCTGACGTTGAGAGTGACACCGATGTACCCTCCTCCTTTCTTCCATTGTCTCTGCAATTAATAAAGGTAAAAGCTTCTTTTTATGTTCGTATTTTGTTTTGCTTTCTTCTTCCTCTTCTACTTTACCTTGGTTGTATTTGTTGAGTTTACAAGTGAAATCCAAAGCAAGTATAACTAAGCTACGTGAGAGCCAGCGATAGTTCATGAAGACGTTTTCCTCTTCCAAGATCTGCATCACTTCGTTCTTGCTAGGCTTGACGATATAATGTGCACGGGGACTGAGCTCGAGCTTATGATCTATGCGTTGAACGCCTCCGAAGCAAAGGTAGAACATGCAACGGTTTTCAGGTAAGTCATCACTCAACTTAGGTAAGTATTCCTTCCTTTCTTTCCTTTCTCTCATTTCTGTAAATTATATCACCACCTCTTCCAACTCTTTCTTCTCCACTCACTCCATTTGTACATAGTCACTTTTATTGTTTTCTGATTTTTCCACCTTCTTCATCTTTCACTTTCTTCTTAACTTTAACTATAACTTTCTTTTTCATTTTTATAACTTTAAAACAGAGAAGAACTTTTGCTTATTTTTATAACGATTTCAATAAAACTGTAAACGCTTCTATCGCAAAACCCTCCTTGTGGATCACGACCCGCATAGCCACTTGCTATAGCGGAAGAATTGAGCACTTGCACATTTTTATTATAAGTTCTATAATCTCGTATTTTGTGTGCAGGTTTTGCCTCAATCAAATTTTGGCGCCGTTGTCGGGGAGGGTAACATGTTTTTTATTGAAATCTGAAATTTTTTTGAAAATTTTTTAGAACTAAACGAATTATCTTCTCTGTTGCAGGTTACAGGGCAATCAAAGTAGGAAATTAATATTGCAGTGACATACAAGTGGCCTTGGGCCTCTGCTCTAGAAAGTAGAGACCAAGGGCCCTCTGAATTGCTGCGTTTCCACGGCAAAAGCCGCGGATCCGCGGCAAGGACGAGTTGACTACTAACAGGTTTTTGCAGGGCTGCTTACTTTGCAAATTATAGTTCTCTGCAATTCTTTATTTCCTATATGCCATCACATAAGCCTGCTAAATAATCAACAGTAAAACGTTTGTTGCAAAATTTAAAAATTGATTAGACGTTTGCCTTTTAGGCACGCGTTTTTTTCAATTCATTTATTTTTACTGTTGAAGAGTGCTAGAGCAAGGTACGTATGCATTGCATTTAGAATAGGACTCACTTCTTGGTTGATTTTTATCGCTTTGAGTGAATCTTACATATCTTGTACACTTGCACTAATTGATTTTAAGGGCACCAACCCAATAACAAGATAAGGTGGGGATTTAATCACCCTTCCTTAGCTCAAAAATCAGAATCCAAGCACTCACTAACCCAAGCCTAACTTAAAATGAGTAGAAGTTGGCCCTAGGGACATCTCGGACTCAATTAGGAGATTATCCTAAGGGGGAAAGGTGTTGGAACTTGACTCTTGCCAAATCAGTGTCTAGGAAAGGGATTAAGGGCCGAAAGCCCGAAGATTGGTGGTTATTTAATTAAGGAACGTCTTTGACGGAAAACCTCCCACCAATCTTGCCCTGACCTGGCTGATTAGCTTGTGGTCAAAGTCTACATTAAACCTCCCGTGGACAGTCTAACCAGTTAGGAGTCGTCTAGGTCTAGGTCTACCCTAACTTAGGTTAGAATTTTTTCTTTCTTGTTTGTTTATTTGTTTTCTTTTCTTTCTTTTTTGTGTGTATTGTGTGATATGGCTTATAATAATAATTTTTTCAACTTTAATAATAATCCATATTACACACCGAGTTCATTTTCGGATATTACCAACCAGGCATATCATGACTTTAACCAATCTAGTGTGCCAGATTGGTCTTATCCGAATCAATATAACCCATGTCCCCCATCTAATAACTATAATGTCCATAATAATTTCAACCCTTCACCGAGTCAGTGGGGATTCACCTCCCTCGAGCATAATTATCAACCAACTTGTCCTCCTTCTCCACCTAGTCCACAATATTTTCAAGAGTCATACTCAGTTCCACCCGTCCAAAATAGGAAACCATCAATTTTGAAAATGAGTATGCGTGAGTCCAAATACAAATCCCAAAATCTGATGGACTCACAATTTCACTACCACTTCCAAGACAATTCTTCATCTTTTCATCAAAACAATGAACCTATCAACTATGAAAAGATGCTTGAAGCCATGACTCAGGCTCAAAACACTCGTAATCGTGACATAGATATGATGGTCGAATCTCTACGTTCCCACCGTCCTGATGTCACTTACCATTCTGTTAGAGCCGATGAGTCATGTTATTTTGGAAATCAAGATTCTATTTCAGAACAACCATGTGAACTTGCCCAAACTCCAAATTTTGAAAAAGATATTGACAGTTTGGCAAGTTATTCCTTTCCTGAAATAGAACTTGAGAATAAATATGATCTTGAACCCCAACTTAGTGATTCAATTCTTCTTCCTGATTCAATAATGACTCCGGTATCTTCACCTGACTTCAATCTTTTTCGGAGTCAACATTGGATCCTGTACCAATTCATAATGAAATTGAATCACCCATCTTTGAGGATCATATTGAACTTGACCAATTATACACTTTTGAAGATCCTATTGACAAATTGGCAAGTTCTCAATTTTTTGATATTGAACTCAATGAGATATGTGACCTAGATTCTCAAATCTGTGATCCAGTTCAACTTTCTGAATCAATATTGACTCCTGTTGTGTTACCAAACTTGAGTAATATTTTAGAGTCAGTTTTGATTCCTCCACCTATCATTCCTGAACTGGAATCACCCACATTAAGTCACATTCCATTGTTAGAAAATACATGTGGACTAGAGTTTCAACTTCTTGACTTGGACCCGCGTCTTGAACCAATTTCGACTCCTGAACCTTTACTTGACTTAAGTCACCTTCCCGAGTCGCTATTAGTTCCTGTCCTTCCTGAGTCCAAGTCAACCGTTCTATCATTTCATACTCCATTCTGGGACGAGGTGGTTGACAAATTTGACTCCAAAATTAGTTATGGAATATGGACATTAGATGGGGTTAAATATTTAATAAAGATCCTTTATGGATACATCTTTTTAATGGGTTATATTAAAGATACTTCTGGTGGGTTCCTCCGAGACCCAAGAAAAGTTGATTGGGCCGCGTTTCGTGGACCAATCAGACCACCACCGGAACCACCACCTTAAGGTAACACTTTCCTTCCCTGTCGTCTTTTTCATGCATATATGCATTAATTCATACATTGAGGACAATGCATGAGATAGGTGTGGGGGAGGGTCTAACATAACTTTTCTTTTTCTTTAAAAAAAATTAAAAAAATTAACATTTTTCTTTACTTTTAAAAACTTTTTGAAAAATAGAATCAATATTTTGACTTATTTTTGTAAGAAATTAAGTTAATTTTAAGGAATAGGAAAATCCAAATTAGGATTTCTTATACTTGGTCAAAATAAGATTATTTGTTTGATTTTTAGAGTTAGGAAGATAATTTGTCAAAGTAATTTGGTCTTGATCTTTACCTTGATGAAATATGCACACTTCATACACTTACACACTTAGGGTTCAAAAACAAAGATTTTTATGCCTTATAAATAAAACAAACAAAAAAAAGTCTAATTATTGATTAGCAAGGTGCTTTGGCCTAAGCAAGCCTTAGTATTTATGCGAAAGATGATTAGATAAGTTATAAATATATATATATATATATATATATATATATATATATATATATATATATATATATATATATATATATATATACAAACAAATCTAATTATTGACTAGCTAGGTGCTTTGGCCTAAGCAAGCCTTAGTATTTATGCGAAAGATGATTAGATAAGTTTGAAAAGAAAAATCCTCTGATTAAGCTGGGTATTTGTGCCTAATAAAGCATGAGTATTCACGCCTAAAAGAGGTTCATATAATAAAATCCTTAGTTTTGTGGCCTTGTTTGCTCGAGTCCTTAAGTCCTTGGGGGTGTTTTCTCACCTGGTGCCCTAAGACCGTTTGGTTTGGGAGTCATCGATTAAAGGCTCGTTACATGGGCAGATTAGAAAGCCTAATAAAACTAAGGAATAATACCACAAAAAAAAAGTATATATATAAAAATAAATAAGGCATAAGAGTTAGAGTTAATGAACCCTTATTCAAAATTTTCACAGTCACAAGTGCATATGACTTAGGGTAAAGTAATAGACTAGATGAGAATTACAATTTGACTCCTTACTTTGATTGATAATAAATTTTTGAATAGAGACTAAGTTTAAGAATGAAAAATTCGGTTTTCCTATAACTTATAGAATGCTTAGATCTTACAATTATATTTCAAATATTTTTCTCTTTCAAAATGCTTTTCGAAAATACTAACTCTTTATTTCCCTTTCTTTATGGATTTTGTGGGTGTAATCTGCTGAAAATCCTCACGAGACAAAACTCGTCCTCTAGGGAAACCTAGAGGTTTAACGGCTTGTTGCACATGCTCAGTGCAATCGCGTGACCTGCGAAAGTGGTCTAATAATCCTTAGTATAGTTTAGTTGTTTTGCTCGAGGACGAGCAAAAGATAGGTATGGGGGTGTGATTGGTCGCTAATATTGCATATTTAATATCATATGTCCATACTTATTATAGAATAAAAGCCTGCATTGTCCTAATTAATTGTTTGATTTATTTGCAGGCCCAATCTTTAAGGAGTTGAAGAGAAATGAGCCCAAAGCCCACCAAAATTCTGAATTAAATCAGAATTAATTCGCACCAAGTAAATCAGGGCAAAATCAAGAGGTGGAAAACCGGTTGAGAAGAATCCTCTCAGAATCGATCGATTAAAGCCAACAATCCAAGGCCATTTCGTCAGAATCCGGGACTCAAACTGACAAACCAACTCCAGATATAGTCAGAAGGCCAAACTAGCGCAACCCACCAACAGGGTGTGGCCACTTGGCCACACCCTGGCCGCGGAAACGCGACAATAGCCGCGTTTCCGCGGCAATCTTGGGGAGTTAGGGGAGCGTTTGCTCCCCCGATCTCCTCGGGATCCTGGTTGTTGGGTTTATGCCTATAAAAGGCCTGTACTTGCGCTGAAAATTGGACGCCAATGCAGATTAGGATTTAGCCTAGTTTTAATTCTTTATAGTTTAGGTTTTTCTTTTCTTTTTATGTAACTTGTATGAAACTTAGGGTAGAAGAAGATTCTTGTAAGTAAGAGAGAGGCTGATGTTGAGAGTGACACCGATGTACCCTCCTCCTTTCTTCCATTGTCTCTGCAATTAATAAAGGTAAAAGCTTCTTTTTATGTTCGTATTTTGTTTTGCTTTCTTCTTCCTCTTCTACTTTACCTTGGTTGTATTTGTTGAGTTTACAAGTGAAATCCAAAGCAAGTATAACTAAGCTACGTGAGAGCCAGCGATAGTTCATGAAGACGTTCTCCTCTTCCAAGATCTGCATCACTTCGTTCTTGCTAGGCTTGACGATATAATGTGCACGGGGACTGAGCTCGAGCTTATGATCTATGCGTTGAACGCCTCCGAAGCAAAGGTAGAACATGCAACGGTTTCCAGGTAAGTCATCACTCAACTTAGGTAAGTATTCCTTCCTTTCTTTCCTTTCTCTCATTTCTGTAAATTATATCACCACCTCTTCCAACTCTTTCTTCTCCACTCACTCCATTTGTACAGTCACTTTTATTGTTTTCTGATTTTTCCACCTTCTTCATCTCTCACTTTCTTCTTAACTTTAACTATAACTTTCTTTTTCATTTTTATAACTTTAAAACAGAGAAGAACTTTCGCTTATTTTTATAACGATTTCAATAAAACTGTAAACGCTTCTATCGCAAAACCCTCCTTGTGAATTACGACCCGCATAGCCACTTACTATAGCGGAAGAATTGAGCACTTGCACATTTTTATTATAGGTTCTATAATCTCGTATTTTGTGTGCAGATTTTGCCTCAATCATTCTTGCTTCTCTAGGTAATGAAATCAGTAACGACCAAAAGGTGCGTAAGGTGATTCGTGCTTTCCCTTCTTCGTAGGAAATCAAAGCTACCACCTTGAAGGAATTGAATTACAAAGATGAGACGGAGCTCATAAGTCTTATTGGAAATTTTAAGACTCATGATATGGAGAAAAAGACTAGAGAAGAAGCGGCACCTCAAAAGAAAAAGTCTATAGCTTTCAAGTCTACCTCCACCAACTACGATGATGAAGAAGATGAAGAAGATGATGAAGAGCTATCTCTTCTTGTGAGAAATGTAAAAAGAATGTATCATAAGAATAAGCTCAATCATAGAAGGACATGGGAAGGGAAGGAGGAGAAAAAGATCATATGATATAAATGTCGGAAACCCGGAGACATCATGGCCGATTGTCCAGATTTCAAGAAAAAGATATCTTCCTCTTTAAAGAAAAAGAAGCCGTTTGAAAAGAAAGTGTACAAAGCCACTTGGGATTCGAAAAGTGAATCTGAAGATGAAGTTGACACGGCCAATGTGTGTTTCTTAACAAACACACCTAAGGTAACTACCGAACCATATGATGATAGTGAAATAAGTAAAGAATTGTTGTTATTACAAGCTTTCATTGAACTTTTAGAAAGTTTTGATTCTAAAAGGAAGATTGTTTAAAATTGAAAAAGAAAAATGAAATGCTTAAAAAACAAATTGCTATTTATTCAAAAGAAAAGGATGAATTATCTTCTACTCTTATTTCAACAAAAAAAGGATTTGATGCCTATAGAGTTACTTGCAAAGCAAAATATCCTAAAATTGATGAAAATAAGTTTTCTATGTTAAAAACTAGAATAAATGATTTGAGAAATGTTTTAGAAGAATGTGCTTTTAACAGTACTAAATTAGAAGAAATGTTTTCAAAGAAGCACATGCATTCTCCTCATGCTAAACATGATAAAACATCTTATGCTAAAACTCCACATGTTCATCATGCAAACACATCACATGTCAATCATGCGAAAATATCTCATGCTCATAAATCATTATGCTTTTAATATGGAAGAATTTATAAATGTACTTATTGTGACCGAAATGGTCATTTAGCTAAATTTTGTTATGATCATATAAATAGTACCAATAATCATGTTTGGGTTCGAAACACTAACGCATTAGGACCCAAAAAAATATGAGTACCAAAATTAAGTTTTAAATTAGTTGATATAGGTAAACACCAAGACTCCAAGACGTAAGAAGCGGTGGTACCTTGATAGTGATTGCTCAAGGCATATGACATGGGACATCAACAATTTCGCAACCCTATCGAGGTACGTTGAAGGTGGCACCGTCACCTTCGGAGATGACTCCAAGGGCACCATCATCGGTACAGGTAACATTAAGATTGGTACATCTCCTTTAATTGAAAATGTAGTTCTTGTTGATGGGTTTAAACATAATTTACTTAGCATTAGTCAACTATATGATCATGGTCTTAAAGTTGTTTTTGATTAATCTTCTTGCTAAATTTTTGATAGTAAAATCAATAAATGTATTCTCACTGGATTTCGTGAAAATAATGTCTACATTATTGATATGCTTAATTTGGATTGCACTACAAAATGTTTAAATGTTTTTGATGAGATTTCATGGTTATGGCATAGAAGATTAGGCCATGCTTCTTTTGATCATCTTGCTAGAATAAATTTTAAGGAATTGGTGAAGGGTATTCCTTATTTGAAGTTTGAAAACGACCGCATTTGTGGTGCGTGCCAACTTGTGAAACAAACCAAGTCTTCTTTCAAACCAATCAAGGATATCATGACATCTAGGCCATTAGAATTGATTCACATGGATCTTTTTGGACCAACTAAAACTAAAAGCTTAAATGAAAATAGATATGTTTTTGTTTTAGTCGATGATTTCTCTAGTTTCACTTGGGTTTCTTTTTAGAGCATAAAGATCAAACTTTTTTGCATTTTAAGATTTTTCGAAAAAGGGTTGAAAAAGAAAAAGGATTTTCGATTTTACGCATAAGAAGTGATAGAGGTGGTGAGTTTGTCAACCAATTCTTCATGACTTATTGTGATGAAAAAGGAATTAAGAATGAAATGTCATGTCCTAGAACTCCACAACAAAATGGAGTAGTTGAACGGAAGAATAGAACTCTTCAAGAAATGGCCAAGACTATGATAAGTGAATACGGGCTCCCTCAATACTTATGGGCCAAGGCCGTAAACACCGCATGCTATATACCCAACCATATTTATTTGTGTAAAAATACTTTCAAAACTTCTTTTGAAATTTATCATTTAAGAAAACTAAATGTTTCATATTTTAAAGTTTTTCGATGCAAGTGTTTTATTTTGAACACCAAAGATAATTTGGGTAAATTTGATGCTAAGGCTTATGAAGCAATCTTTATTGGTTATTCTAGTACTAGCAAAGCATATAGAGTGTTCATCAAATCATCTCTTACTATTGAAGAATCTATGCATGTTAAATTTGAGGAATCTAATGCAATTGTTGAGAATGTTGTAGAGATTGACTCATTAGCTGAGGACATGGAGAAAATATCCTTGAAGGACTTACCCATCCAAGAAGACAAGCAAGAACCTAATGGTGAAGTTCAAAACAATGAAGTGGAACCATCACAACCACTTCCTAAAGATTAGAGATATGTCTCAAATCATCCCAAAGATCCCATCATAGGTGATGTATCAAAGGGGGTAACCACTCGCTCTAAACTCCATAATTTGTGTGGGCATTATGCATTCATATCTCATTTTGAACCCAAAAACATTCTCGAAGCCGAGGGTGACTCATATTGGTTGCTCGCTATGCAAGAAGAGCTCAATCAATTTGAGCACAACCAAGTTTGGTATCTTATTCCTAGACCCCATGATAGACCAATAATTGGTACTAAGTGAATTTTTAGGAACAAGTTGGATGAGTCAGGTAATGTTGTTAGGAAGAAGGCTAGGTTAGTGGCCCAAAGTTATACTCAAGTTGAAGGAATCGACTTTGAGGAGACCTTTGCACCGTAGCACGGCTAGAAGCCATACGGATCACACTAGCTTATGCATCCTATAAAAATTTTAAACTTTTTCAAATGGATGTAAAAAGTGCATTTTTAAATGGTTTTATTGATGAGGAGTTTATGTTGAACAACCCCCCGATTTTGTGGATCATATACATCCAAATTTTATTTTCAAACTAAATAAAGCATTGTATGGTTTAAAATAAGCTCCAAGAGCTTGGTATGAAAGGCTTTCTAGTTTTCTTCTATCAAATGATTTTGTTAAAGGCAAAGTCGACACCACATTATTTACTAAACATGTTGGTAGTGACATTCTTATAGTACAAATATATGTTGATGATATAAACTTTGGTTCTACTAATGAATTACTTTGCAAAAAGTTCGAATAATGTATGCAACGTGAATTTGAGATGTCATTGATGGATGAATTGAACTATTTTCTTGGACCCAAATTAAGCAAATGTATGATGGGATCTTCATATGTCAAGCCAAGTACTCCAAGGAACTCATCAAGAAATTTGGATTTAAAGACTCAAAAATTTGGAACTCCCATGGCCACCACCACTAAGCTTGATAAGGATGACCAAGGTAAGTGTGTTGACATAAAATTATATAGAAGCATGATTGGTAGTTTGTTGTATTTAACGGCTAGTAGGCCGGATATTATGTTTGGTGTATGTCTTTGTGCTATATTTCAATCGTGTCCCAAAGAATCTCATTTAATTGCGGTAAAACGCATTATTCGTTATATTAAGGGCACTATTGGAATGGGTCTGTGGTATCCGAAATTTGGAGAATTCTCAATGACGAGTTTTTCAGATGCCGACTATGCGGATTGTAGAGTGGATAGGAAGAGTACTAGTGGAACATGTCAAGTTCTTGGTAATTGTCTTGTTTCATGGTCTTTCAAGAAATAAAATTCGGTAGCCCTATCAACCACCGAGGCGGAGTATGTTGCGGCGGGGGCATGTTGTGCTCAAGTTCTTTGGATGAAATATACTCTCCTTGATTATGATTTGCATTATGACCATATTAAAATATTTTGTGATAATACTAGTACAATTCTTATGACTAAGAATGCAAATTAACATAGTAAAACCAAGCACATTGAGATTAGATATCACTTTCTTAGAGATCATTTTGAGAAAGGTGATATCGATATTGATTATGTTTCTTTCGATTTTCAACTTACCGATATTTTCACTAAACCACTTGACTACAATAAATTTTCTTTTGTATGTGGTGAACTAAATGTTTGTGTTATTGAATAAGAAAGTTTTCTTACTATCATATCCCTTTTTGATGTATGATAAAAGGGGGAGAAATATGTATGGTTTGGGTTTTATGTTTAGTGTTTACCTTTTTATGTTTTGTTTTATATTTAGTGTTTACCTTTATATATTTTGTTTTATGTTTAGTATTTTGGTGTAGTGTTTGATGTTTTTGTTTTGTTTTCTCAAATAATGAGTTGCTATTTATATTTGTTTAATATAGCATTATTTGTTCAATATAGCATTATTTGAGGGGGAGTTTTAACCTCCCTTCTATATCTTTTGTTATACCTTATAAAGCTATTTGGTAGTAATAAAGATTCTAAAGTGAATTTCAGGTTTGTACAAGTCTTGATGGCTTTGAGCATGTTGCAAGGTTGATGGCGCTAAAAGCATGTTGTAAGGTTGATGACGCAAGAGAAATTTTTTATAGGAAAGGAGGCTCTAGCTTGGCAACGCGGTTTAGAGACATCTTCCTATATAGTTTTTTTTGTTAAAGAATAATATATAGTGTTGTAGCTCAAATTCCCCCCACACACACAAAATTGCATATGTTTTTCAAAAGATTATTTTTGTCACTTATATTTTAATAGACCTATTTCAGTATTTGTAAATTTAATTTATTGTATTTTACAAAGTCTTGGCAAAAATCATTTTTGAAAATAAACATATCTTCAAAAACATTTCCTCAAAATTTCTGTTTTGACCTGTTGCTGTCGACCAGGCGGTCAACCGGCACTATTACAGGTCAGAACGGTCGACCGCGCAGTCGACCGCAGTTCTGACCATTGGGTGCGTGCATGTGTGCACGTTATCCGGTCGACAGGGCGGTCGACCGGACCCCATGTCGGGCGTCCGGGCGATCGACCGACTGACTGCACCCAACTCTCTGTTTGGGACGGTCAACTAGGCGGTTGACCGGAGCCTGCTAACGGTCAGAAATTTTTGAAAACCGATCGACCGGCCGGTCGACCGTGAGTGTATTATCAGCCAAACGGCTAGTTTTTTAAACATGTTTTAAAACGTGTTTTTATTCTCCAAACGTGTTTTTAGGCTGGTTTTGGGATTATCCTTCCTAATTAGTCAAATTATCATTTACCCTTTAATCCCTACCTTTATCCTATAAATAGGGGTGGATGGGGTTGAGGAGAAGAACAACATTTGCAAAGAAATCAAAAGTTTGGGTATTCTTGAAAGAAGTTTTTATTCTCAGTTTTTGTGCTCTAATCTCTAATTTCTCTCTGAAGTTTTTGAATCAAAACTCTCTTCTACATTGTTTTATTTTTCACTTGTAAACCTTAAGCTTCAATCCTATACATTATTATCTAGGGTTTTGTAAAGAAAAGTTTTTCAAAAAAGAGTTTATGGTCTTTTGATCACAAAGTGGTGATTATTATGTTTGCGGCTCCACTACTTCTGGACTAGAGGAGTGTGATTGAGGAGTTGGGTACTCCCTAGTGGTTGTAATCCTTTGTGGAATTTCTAGTGGATCAGAAATCCTTCTGGGTGAAGGCGGGGACGTAGAGCTGGGTGCTCGAACCTCGAAACAAATCTCTGTGTTTGCGATTGGTTTACTTGCGTTATTTACTTTCTTTTCATTTATTCATATATTGTCAATCTATACTCTCACAACAAGATTGCATTGCACACCTCAAACTCTTATTTAGAGGAATAACGAGGAAGGAGTTTAGAGCCCTTCACGGGGCATTCGGCTTCTAATCTTGCTTTGAGTGATTGTTGCATCATCTCATTTTTAAATTTGTGCATTGATTAACATAATCACCTATTCACCCCCCTCTAGGTGATTTCAAGATATACATATTAGTTAAACAATAGTGAGAACACAAAAATATGAATTCATATAAATATGAGTATATCTCATAGACTATCTATATATCACATGTCTAATTAACATTGCATTTAACATAATGAGCATTAAAATATAACATGCTAAAAATCATCAATGATAGCATGCAAACAAAAATGGGAGTTAGAGATAGTTACTAAATCATATGAACCAATCTCTAATTTTCCAAACCATGGTGGTTCTTTCACCAAAACATCCCTTGAAAGTGATTCATTCATAAATATGATCTTTTAACTTGAAATACATCCACCATCAAGGCACCAACACTCTCATGTCGTGTGAGAGCTCACACCTACATCAAATATAATAGAGGTGGATCTTAGTACCCACACTTTCTTAGGTCCATGAGGGCTAGCACCTTTTCTAACCTAAACATATTTATTTGTAAAATTTAAAGCATTAATTCTATCATACTAAAATTTTGCAAGGTGGCCCGTGCAACTACAATGTGTACAAGTGTACACATTAGCATACATGGTGTCATGTATGTGAACATGAGAAGCATGTGTATGCCATGGATTGTGTGCATGCATATGTGGAGCATGTTTCTTCCGAAACATGGACTCTAACCGTGTGTGATTCATGGCACATTGGCTCAAAGTAGAGTCCAAACAAACTACATTCTTCTTCAAAACACATATACTTTTTAATGGAAGAAGATGTGGAGAAAATATTTATTCTTATCATGAGAAGATGAATCTATAGGAGCATGAAAAGAATGGGAAGAAAAATTATTTTTCAATGAAATATTTTCTAAAGAAATGCATTCTAATTCTTTAGAAATTAAAATTATTTTTTTTTCAAGGAATCATCTCTTTCAAAAACAAATTCAAGTTTTGAAGACAAAACTTTATTCTTCTTCAAAATAATATCAAAATTATTTTGATTCTTTAAAATTTTATTTTTCTTTTAAAAGCCCAAGATGATCCCAATACAACATGGAACAAAATTGTTAGCTACATTAAAAGAGTACCTAAAGATGTACTTGGTGAGTCACGGGCTGGTACTTTACCATGTAAGAATACATCATGGTGGAATGAAAAGGTAAAAGCTACCAGTAAGATCAAACGAAACTCTTACAGAGATTTGAAGAAAAATTATGATGAGTTAGTTTTGAGAGGTATAAGCTAGCCAAGAAGGAGGATAAGAAAGCTATTCAGAATGCAAGAGCTAAAGTGTATAAAGAAGTGTATGAGAAGTTGGACTCTAAAGAAGTTAAAAGGATATATATAGAATTGCTCGAATAAGGGAGAGAAAGACTAGAAACTTATGTACTGTGGGGTGTGTCAAAGATAAGAATCAAAAGGTTTTAATTCGAGATGAAGAATCAAAGAAAGATGGAGAGAGTATTTTGACAAATTGTTCAATGGTAGTTCTACTTAAGATTTGGATGACCTTACCATTCAGTGCCAAGATGTGAACCGTAAATATATGCGCAGAATTAGCGAATCTGAAGTTAGAGAGGCCTTTGAAGAGGATGAAGTCAAGAAAAGTTGTTAGCCTGGATGGAATTCCTATTGAGATATGGAGATGCTTAGGAGAGGTGGGCGTGAGATGGTTGACAAACTTCTTTAATAAGATCTGGCTAACTAAAAAGATGCCAAATGAGTGAAGAAAGAGTACCCTAGTACCTCTCTATAAGAATAAGGGTGATATCCAGAGTAGTTCAAACTATCGTGGAATAAAACTTATGTGTCACAACATGAAGTTTTGGGAAAGGGTAATTGAACACAAGTTAAGACAGAATGTTAACATATTAGAGAAACACTTTGGGTTCATGTCAGGGCGATCGACGACAGAGGCTATTTATTTGCTTTATCAACTTATAGAGCGATTTCGAGAGAGAAAGAGACATTTGCATATGGTCTTTATTGATTTAGAAAAAGCTTATGATAAGGTGCCAAGAGAGGTATTATGGTGGGCATTGATTAAAAAGGGAGTCCCCATCAAATATATTAACATAATGAGGGATATGTAAGATGGAGTAGTGAAAAATGTCAAAACTTGTGGAGACATAACAAGTGATTTTTTTATCACAATTGGATTGCATCAAGGATCTACATTGAGTCCATTCTTATTTGCCATAGTGATGGATGAGCTTACTAAAGCTATTTAGGATGAGATACCATGGTGTATGCTATTTGCTGATGATACTGTCCTAGTCAATGAAACAAGAACTGAGGTAAATGTAAAATTGGAGTTTTAGAGGTAAACTCTAGAATCTCGAGGTTTAGATTAAGTAGGACCAAAACAGAGTATATGAAGTGTAAATTCAGTAAACAGAAAATCTGAGATTATAGTATTGTGACACTAGATGGTCAAGAAATACTGATGAGCAGTCATTTTAAGTACTTAGTTTTATTATCCAAAAGGATGGGAGATCATTGTGAAGTTAACCATAGGATTCAAGTCGGCTGGTTGAAATGGAGAGCGCAATAGCAGTTTTATATGATCGTAATATTCTGTTATGACTGAAGGGAAAGTTTTATTGGACTACTATTAGGCCAGCTTTGTTATATGGCATAGAATGTTGGGCTATAAAGAGATATCATGCCCAGAAGATGAATATAGCAGAGATGCGCATGCTTCGTTGGATGTGTGGTAACACGAGGAGAGATAAGGTGAGAAATGAGGATATTCGTACTAAGATAGGTGTAGCCTCTATAAAAGAAAAGATGAGAGAAAGCCACCTTGATGGTTTGGTTATGTGCGACATAGACCTACAGATGCGCCAGTTCTGTGAGTAGAGCGTATCAAATTAGGGCAAGTTAAAAGAGCACATGGGAGACCGAAGAAAATATGGATGGAGGTAATATGATAAGATATAGAGGGCAAAGGTTTTAGTGAAGGCATATTGCTCGATAGGAAGAGTGAAAAGGCTGATCCATGTGCCCGATCCGGCGTAATTCTCTTTTGGTTCATATAGCCTACCCCAAATACTTGGGAGAATTAGCTTAGTTATTGTTCTTGTTGTTGAAAATTTTATTTTCTTTTAAAACAAGGTCGAGTTGAGTTTTCAAGGACTCCCTTTCACTTGAAATCTCAACCCTCTCTTGTAAAACTATGTTGAGTTTTGAAAACAAATTCTTATATTCTTCTTTTTACTCAAAACTCTTGCTTTTCAAAATTTATACTTAGAAATTAAGTTTTCACAAAACTTAGATAATTCTTCATTTAATGCATGTCCATCCATATTATCATCATAAGAAGAAATAGCACTATCATTAAGATGGATATCCAAATTTACTTCAAGGGAGACATTTCCTTGGACCATGTTGCACGTTTGCTTCGATTCATTCCTTCTTGGTTCTCTCTCCAAAATATGTTGCACTTGTTCCTTGAAGAGGTTAATGTGTTCTACACTGCAAAAGCGGAATCATAATGAGAAATTAAAAAAATGTATTTTTTGCTAAGTGATTGTCTAAGTGTAATCAAATCTTGTGTATTAGCTTCTATATGCTTGACATTACCAAGATAAGATTTCTTGATAGTGGCAAAGTAAACATGCAATCGTAGGACTTTTAAATATGAATTGATTTTAAATTTCCAAAAATCTATGTTAGAGGTATCAAATATATATGGAGCAAGATAATCCATGAGTGTAAACTAATATGTGTGCAAAACAAATCTAGTAGCAATGAGAATCTCACTCCTAGGTGGTTAAACTGAATATCAAAAG
Organism: Agave tequilana; assembly: GCA_038442645.1. Taxonomy (NCBI): domain Eukaryota; kingdom Viridiplantae; phylum Streptophyta; class Magnoliopsida; order Asparagales; family Asparagaceae; genus Agave; species Agave tequilana. The sequence goes on from JAVJIF010009750.1 coordinate 88,906, forward strand.
CGTAGGTTTTGATACCAATTGTAGGTACACCTAGAGGGAGGTAAATAGGTGTATAAGCTAATTTGGAACAAATGATACAGAATTTAAAACTTAATTGCTAACATACTATGTGTAACCAAGAGTGAGCCTGAATTTTTCGTGAAGAGCTCTGGAACTACTCCTCGAGATTCCTCTAAATTAAGAGTTGAGATGCTATTAGAAGCTCTCGTGGTTCAACACAAATGTGAGCACACAAACAATATCAAGCATGTATATGAATATGAGCAAGTAAAAATAATGCAAGGTATATATAGAGATAGAGAGATTTCAAACACAAACACAAGAATATGCTTCGAGATTCGAGCCACTGCTCTTTTGTCCCCGCCTTTACACAGAAGGATTTCACTATGTCCACACAGGACTTTTCACAAAGGGACCCCCACTAAGGAATTACAACTCAACACTTAGAGTACACAATTTCTCTCTCAAACATAAACACCTCTACACAAGAAGGAAGGCAAAAAGCCTAGCACAAAGTAAAGAAGAAATAAAACTTAGTGATCTATTGATCACAAACTCTCTCTTGGTGACCTCAAATAATCACAAATAATTTTTTCACAATATAAAGATCCTAAAGATAGATTTGAGATGATATTTCAAGTATACGAGAAAACGAAGTGTTTTGAAAAAGAAACAATAAAGAAAACACTTGAGAAAACTCTAGATAAGATATAAAAATTTTGGACAAGAACCAGATTCCCAAAACTTATTTTCTTTTGATTTTCCAAAAACTTTGAAACAAATAAAGATTAGAGTTTTGGCACTAAAACTTCCTTTGAAAACTTTGTTAAAAACACTTGAGAAAGTGAAAAAAATTGCTCTTAAAAATCTTAGTGAAAACTAGCCAAAGGAACCAATATTTATAGGGGATCCAGATATAGTCGTTGGGGTCCAGAACAGGCCCAGATGGCTTGTCAGTCGACCGCCAGGTCGACCAACCGACGGTCAGATTTCTGACCGTTGCGGTTGTCGGTTGACTGGTCAGTCAGTCGACTAAGGCAAACTGCCTTTCGGTCTACCGCCCGGTCGACCGAGGCCAGAACTAGAGAGCTGGTCTCTCTGGTCGGTCGACCGGGGCCATTTTCAAATAGCAGACTCTCTGAAACGATCGACCGCCCGGTCGACCGCTAAATCCTGTGCACCTCTATACACATCAGTCGACCGGTTGGTCGACCGATCCAGGCTTCGGTCGACCGTTAGCAGCCCAAAAACTAGGGTTATAGGTTGAAATATTTGGTCTTTTAAATACCTACCATAAATTCCACAAAAATAAGTTCATGTAAGCACTTGAAATACAAATATGTTTGATCAAAAAATCAACCCATATTACAAACAATTTGAACTATTTTTGAGGTATAAAAATTAAGCTTGAAACCAAAAACTATATTTTTAAAAACTCGTTTTTTTATCTTCAAGAGTTTTTGAGAAGACTTCAAAATGAAAAACTATTTCTCAAAAATATGTTCAAATACAAAAATAAGATGTTGAAACACGTTTGAAGCATAATGTGTATGAATAGAATCCAATACACATATAAAAAGATATATCTTTGACATTAAATCCAAAACTTGAAACACACGAATTAGAATCATCAAAATAAGTTTTTCTACAATATGAAACAATAATGTATATGGATGAAATCTAATACACATTTAAACATGTAAAATTTGTTTTGATTCTATCTATCATGAAAACCATATATATATTCGTGAAAATCCAAAATTAGTTAAACTGAAACCAAAATTTTTGAACTTCTGTGTGTGTGTACTTGAGCATATCAAAACTAAGCTATCCTTATACAAGATCTAAACTAACATACTAAACAAACCGAAGTCTTCTCGTCGATCTTCATCTCCATGACGACTCGATCCAAACTTGATCCAAAGGAGTTAGATGTGATCGTAGCGATGTGAGCTCTTGAATCAACACTTATTTGCTTCAACATTTTGACTGTGAATCTCTTGTTGAAGTCAGATCGTTACTAAGATCTTGATCAATAACTAAAACTATATAAACACAAGATCATTAGCAACTAACCTTCATTAGTTAGTCATCATCAAAAGTAAGGTTAAGGGCCTCAGGGCCAACATGACTTTCTTGGTGAAGAGTACCTACTTTAGACTGAATGATGGAGGCTTGCGATGCCTGGTCGCAAAAATCATTTGAAAGGTTAAGGCGCCACCTAAGATCAGCGCTTTCCTTTGGCTCATGGTCAATGGAGCCATCCTAACGTGGGACAATCTCATGAAAAGAAGCTAGCAAAGGCCCAATATTAGTGTTCTGTGTGCAAGGGGTGGGGATCCATTCATCACATGTTTCTTAGATGCTTGCTTAGCTTTCATATTTGGGGGATGCTGGCACAACGCTTGAATATGTATATCTCGCTTTTACCCCTAACTTCCAAATTTTTTTTATCTACTTGGAGATGCACATTTTTTAATAAAAATGAGAGGGTATTTTAAGATTTAGCAGCGATAGCTGTTTTTTGGGGAATATGGAGGGAATATAATAATAGAATCTTTAGAGACTCGGCCAAATCATCTGAACAAACTTTTCATATCTGCTTGGCATTTATTGCTTATTGGTTGAATCTTCTCTCAGGTTCTTCTAGGAAGGTGGCGAGGCAGGCTGTGGAGCAGACTCAGTCGGGGGGAGATCTTCAATGGCCTTTCTGAGGAGGCACAAGGGGAGGGGGACGATGACAACTTCGGGCAGCATTTGATCGGTGACCGCTAACTCCTCAGTTTCTTAACTTTTGGCTTCTCTTGATTCTTCTGAAATTTTGTTATAGGTGCAAACTGTATTTTGTACTCTGTATTTGTCCATTTATTTTGGGCATATTTTCATTGTTGTACTTTTGCTCTTTTTCTTCCGGCACCCGCGAGCGCGCAAAAATCAGTTGGCTTTGGAGGAATTTTTTTTCCTTGCAACTTCTCTATAGGAATGTTCCTATTAAATGTTTTTTAATAAAACACGAGAGACATCTATACGTTCATTGTTTTATCTTCTTACCAAAAAAAAACATCACTAACCTTTTTTCTTCACTTGAAAAAAAGAGTATTAATCAAGTCCCAAAGTGGCTTTCTCTTTCCATCACCCGATGACCCCACAAGGGCCCTAAAGTCTTCTCAAGCCCTCTCCACCTCAATCCAGAGTGACCTCACAGCCCACGTCCCAAATGCCCAGATGTCGTAAATTTTTCTTATGTTGCATAATTTCAAATTGCCGTCGTGTCAACAGTTGTTAACCAAGATTACGCAGACAGAGATACAAGTATCAAATACGATATCATACGATTCAAATACACAACATGATGATTAAGTAATTCTATTTATATATGCACATAGTAAAATGTCATAATCCAATAATAAAGCAAAATACACTAGTGGATTTTGGGCATAAGTCGTAGGTTAGTGGGCTGCGAGTATTAGGGATCTACAAACTTATTTCCTACACCTTTTTTTAATTGAATCAGTTGAAAAGTATGTACTCCTGGCTTCTTGTTATTTTAAATCCGGTCTTACTAAATTTGCACAAACCGCATCCAACACGAATATAAAAGGTATCTACACGTATCAGTGATACTAGATACACATATGATCACAGATAGATGACTTGTTTTGAAAAATCGGTGCATGAGATGTTTTAATACGAACATGTCTAGAATATCAAGATTCTCCAAAAGAACGAAAAAAAGAAAGAAGAAGAAGAACTTTAAGATTCTTCATGTGTTAATACGGAATTATAGAAAATGTTGAAGATCGAAATGGAAAGAACACAATGTAACAATCTTTATATATTTATCAAGGGTAACCAACAGAGTCACTGCACACATTAATGTCACAATGCCAGGTTAACTCCATTCACTCAAATTTTTTTTTTTTTACCATTCTCATCTTTCTTTTGTTGGTAAAGAATCTTAGCGAATTTTGCTTACAGTTTGTTTTCACTCCTTGGTGATCTGTTCCTGTAACAAACAGCTTCTTTAGACCTGTCAAAAACCTCTGATTGAGCTCTTACTATAAATAAAAAAAAAAATTAAATACCAAGTACTCACCTATAGTATATATCCAAGACATTATCTCTCCTCTTCATTTGAGGCAGGTGGCATCTCTCTCTCTCTCTCTCTCTCTCTCTCTCTCTCTCTTCCTTCATTTGAGTCAGGTGGCATCTCTCTCGCTCTCTCCCCCCTTCAGGGTTTTGGAGGTCAGTATTAAAAACCCATTTAATTCATTTGGTTGTTTGTGCTCCATGTCATTTTCCCCCCTAGATTGTGTATATTTGCCATGTCTGTTTATTTTGTGGGATTTCTTGTACACTTTTGGATTGATACTACAGGCTGAGATTAAGAAAGAGGAGCTCCTGGTACCATTCTGATCGAAGTTTGTTTCTTGGGTTCATGAGCTCACAGTTTGAATGTTTTTCTTTAGCAATTGCCTTGGAATCTCACTAGATTTTGCGCTCAAATCTCAACTAAATGATGAAGAAGCCTGAACAATAGTTGTTTATGAAATACCCATTTCTTGTTTTCCTGTTTCCGATAAAACCCAATTTGCTGAATCCTACTTGATGTAGTAAACCAAAAAACAAACTGGTGTTAGCTTTGGGCTGTTTACTGAATTATACCAAAGGAATTTTCAATTCTACCAGAGTGCTGTTAATAGTTTGACTTCATAGAAGAAATTTTATCAGAAGTTGTTTCATTTTGGCCGTTTAAACATATATGTCTGAAATCTGGGGCTTTTCATTTTGTTCTTCTGATGGTTGCCGGGTTTTCTTGAGTCAAATTCTGATGGTTGCGAAGTTACACTTGTAGATTTTGTTTTCTTCCCCATGGCTTAATTTTCAAGAACAGCTTATTCTCCTAATTTTCTCGCCAGGCTGTGATGTCTTTTGTTTCTTCAGCATTTAATAAACTGGCAAGGCCCTGTCAAACCCCAACCCTTTCTAGACTGAATTGCACTTAGAGAGAACCACCTAAATGGTTCATGTTTGCTAGCAACACGGACCTGTTCTTCTTTGTTTCTTCGCTTTCTCGTAGAATATTGATCCTGGTTTAGGCTTGGAAAAATTTGTTGTATTAAAAGGGTTATATTGTTAGGAACTATCATGACTGTTCTTCAAGAAACTACCACATAATTTTAACTATTGATTACAACCTTTAACTTTTTTTATCATGAAGAACTAATATATGACATCAACTTTTTTTTTTATTATGATGAACACATGTATATCCTTTACGAAATTTAATTAAAAATGAAAAAATTCAAATTATAAGGATGAAATAGTAAAAAATCGACGTGCAGTGCATGTGGCAATCGCCAATTGAGTAGTTGACAGAAGATAGTTTACCATTAAGTTAGAAAAATCTCATGGTAGTTACTAATAATAAAACTGCACGTGATAATTTTTTGTAGATGTGGTAAATGTCCACGGTAGTTTTTGTATTCTAATAATTTGGCTATCAAAAGTTATGTCTGAAACACTTTGGCATATAGAGAGAGACTTGTGTCATTTCGGATGTATTCGAGGCCAAATCTTTCCCACTCAAATACAACCTTACGACATCTGAATGCAAAATCCACTCTGTTGAAGTTAATCTACATTATTTCAAGTAACTAAAAATAAAAAATCATGTATTTTGAATACTTTTTTTCCATCCATCAAGTAGACCCAAAATGGACGCTGAAATAGTGAGTTGATTAGTTTAATGGTGTAGAATATTTGAAATGTAATAAAAATTGATATGTGAGGGTTTTTAAGTGTTTAAATTATGATGAAATAGTCGGATCGAGAATTTGTATATCTAAATATGTAGATATAAGTAATATGCTATTTATGGCCGTCTATTTTACGCCCACTTGATGGATGGGCAAATGTATTCAAAATACATGATTTTGAATTTTTAGCTACTAGAATTAATGTAGACCAACTTCAACGGAATTGATCTTACATTCGGATGTCGTAGGGTTGTATTTGAGTGGTTCTTTTCACTCAAATACAACCCTGTGACATCTGAATGCAAGATCCATTTCGTTGAAGTTGGTTTACATTATTTCAAGTAGCTAAAAAATCAAAAATCATGTATTTTGAATACTTTTTATCCATCCATCAAGTAGGCGTAAAATAGACGGCCGAAAATAGCATATTGCTTAGATCTACGTCTTTAGACATACAAATTCTTGATCTATCTATTTTGGGCCTACTTGATGGATGGGCAAAAAAAATTCAAAATACATGAATTTTTTATTTTTAATTACTTGAAATAATTTACATCAACTTCAACGAAGTGAATCTTGCATTCAGATGTCATATGGTTGTATTTGAGTGCGAAGGATTTGGCCTCCAATCCTTCCAGAATGACACAAGTCTCTCTCACACACATAATCAGAATAGAAGTTTGAAATCTTAATGTGTGAAATGGTTGAAGCTTCGAAGCTTCTGTTACATACTGATTTTGATTCCTGTTAGATTCATTCTTTCATTAAATTTTTCATGAAAACTTAACACATACACACCTTTAGTTATTATATCTTGCTCTTCGTTTTTCCTATGCTGGTTTACGCTAGAGCACAGTGCCTAAAGAGAGACAGTCGTCTGGTCTTTGATATTTTATGATGGGAACTTTGTCTTTCACACAATCACTGCAGCCACCATTTGTGTGTGTGTGTGTGTGTCTGTGTGTGTGTGGATAAGGCTTTATTCTTCTTTGCAAACAAACATCCCAGCTTCTAAAAATGATGGGCTGCACCAATGACTGATCCAAATTGTTTAATCTACACGTCATGGAAACATTTGCAGACAAAGAATTATTAAATTTGGAAGGTTCTAAGCCATCCATCAACTGATGCCTTTTGTTCTATATTAGATAGCGGCTCGTTTTACAATCATTACAAAATGGATTAGAAATATTCAAAACACATTTGTTTCATCCACGTACATTTCATGATGTGTAGATTAGAGGAATACTGTGGATTGCCCGTTGGGATGTCGCGTCATGTAGCTTGGAAGATTGGAATTACAAATTTAGTTAGGTAGGTACTAGGGACAACCTTTAACTTAATGTTTGTTTCTAGGGAATGATGAAGCCTTACCAGACACATGCCCCTCTTAGAATAGGAGAAATTAACTGATATCCAGTTGGATGGCATCGCCATCATCATCATCATGAAAATCATTATTTTCACAACTATTACTATTGACATCTATGCTAGATCTGACTTCTTAGTATGTGTAAATGTAGTGTTGTTCCAAGTTGGTTGTTCAACAATATCTTCCTGATCACTGAATTCTGCATTTATGATGAGATATTTTGTTATCTGATTTCAGGGTTTGTTCACCTTTCAAGAGGAAAAAATGGCTGATATCCAATTGAGCGCTCATAGTCTAAGATCCCATGGCATGAAGGTGGCAAGAGTTCATATGCATGACTGGTTTATACTGCTGCTTCTCGTGGGAATAGAAATCTTATTGAATGTTATAGATCCATTTAACAGATTTGTAGGAAAAGATATGATGACTGATCTGAAATATCCTCTTAAAAATAATACGGTGCCAGTGTGGGCCGTTCCAGTATGTATTCTTGTACCTTTGACAAGACGTCGTGTCATAGCACTCAGTGCACAGAGTAACTGGAGTCATGTTTCTTTGATTTTGTCAGATTATTGCAGTTTTATTGCCTTTTTTAATTTTTACTGCAATCTACTTGAAAAGGAGGGATGTGTACGATTTCCATCACGCTTTACTTGGTAAATCTATTTCCTTTTGGTTAGTTTAATATGATAAATATTCAAAATTTGTTTATATACTGATCAATTGACACTGAATATTGACATGTACAACTAGGCCTTTTGTATGCCGTGCTTATAACTGCTGTTGTAACGGATGCAATTAAGGATGCTGTTGGTCGACCGCGGCCAGACTTCTTCTGGCGTTGTTTTCCTGACGGAAAAGAGGTAAATAAGAAATTATGAAACCACCATACTTTCTATCATTTTGGTGCCATTATCTAGACTCATTACTGAGTATTATCAAATAACATGATATGACAGGCTTATGATCCTGCAAGACATGGAGATGTAATGTGTCATGGAAACAAGGGTGATATCAAAGAGGGTTATAAAAGTTTTCCAAGTGGGCATTCTTCATGTAAGAAATACAAAAACCTTCCACTCACTGTTACTGGTGCAGCGTTCATTTTTTTTTTTAATTGTTTGTAACTATTTAACGTCCTTATTACTGACACCATATTGTAATGTTAGAGATATTTGTTACACCCAATTTTATATTTATATTATTTTTATTATTATTATTATTATTATTATTATTATTATTATTATAATGAAAAGGTTAATATTAGTGCTAGAGATACTTTGTAATGCCCAATTTTAGATATCCTTGTGTCTTGAAGATATATATTTCACCTGGTCTTTTCCATATTTCCACATAACCTTGTCTGTTTGATATTTTGCATATATATCCTCTTTCCAACAGTTCAATATAATTTAATAAACCATTATAGTTAAGTCAATTTTTATGATTCTAAAATATTAAACTAATCTCAATTTATCTATGTTAATGCTATTTTAGCAAGCATATTCCTTTAATTTATCCACATTACTATTATGTTTAATGAATTAACACAATTATTTCATGTTTAAATGTCATAAAAATGGATAAACTGAAGGTACATTTCTTATTATGTTGGAAAATTAAGTGAACTAGACTTTAGTTCCTTAATTTACCTCTTATTCAATCGTCATTTAGTTATAGTTGTGGGAAGAACATAATTGCAAAATAAACCAAAAGAGAAAGGTCATGTACGGAAAGGTATGTAAGGTGAGGATAATATGTTATTTCTTACAAACTCAAGGCTAAATATGCTAAAAATCCTTATCACATCATCGTGATCATTATCATCATCATTATGATGAGGAGTAGTGTCTTGATCCTCAAGATGAACTTCAGTAATTTTCTTCTATGGGTTAACAGAATATTTTGAGGTGTATGGCCTTACTATCCAGACCTTATCGGTACTCTTAACTGTTACTATTAGCAATGCTGAGGCCAAATGTAATCCGTAGATCTGCTTCATCTGATTGTCATCCAATCAGAAGGGTAGGGTTAGTCCACGTCAGGTGAAGATGGACAAGTGGTTGAATAAGTTTGGACCTAAGACTCTAATAAGGGTGTGTTTTCCTCTTTGTTTGGGTCATATAGCTTATAAGCCTTTTAGCTCGTACATCTTGGATCATGTTCATTCCGTTTGGACCTGCCACTCCTACATTGGTCAATATTGTTGACGCGACTCCCCAACTTAATCATTTCCACTTGGTCCAAATTAGCTCATCACTCTGGTCATCCCTATGAAATTGCAAGTGTTACATTTGAAAATAACGATCATAAACATATATTACTAAAGATCACTCTGTAGTAAGAGAATTTGATGATGCCATTTGCAAATATGAAAGTTTCAAGCATTGAATATTTGATAATGTGCCATAGCCATTATCAAATATTCCGAGTACATCTTCTATTTCCTTCTCTCGCCCTTGGTGTTTGTGGATAAATATTTTCATAACCAGCAAGATGATGCTATAACACAACACTGATTAATAATTTCCCAGTCTTTTGGTTGGCATTTATGTTTAGATTCCTGAATTTTTTAGTACACTTTTAGCTGGATAATGCTAATGTGATGTCTCCAGCTAATTGGATGTAATAAATTGTGATGCACAAGTCTATTCTCGTTTATTTTTGTAAAAATAGGTTATGTTTGTGCTTATGAGCTTTTTTTCAACTGCTTTTGGGTTGATATGTTTATCTACCTCTCTTGTATCCTGCACCAGACAGTGAAAAATGAGAGCAACCGATTAATTTCTTCCATAAGCCATGCTCCTTTAGCTGAAGTACCAGATGGCAAAATTGGGATTCATTCACTTGAACATCTGATTATTGGAGGTTATGTCGAATAGAAATGCAAAAGGAGCATAGCTCTGGCAGTAAAGTTTTGTAACCCGCAATTGGGTTTCATTGGCTTAAACTTTGTGGCATTCGGATAATTGGAGTAGGAGACTTCCATTATATAAACATTCATACAGGGAAAAAAAACCTTCATTTTCTGCACAATTACATATGATAATTTTTTTTTTTTATCTATAGCTCGTTTAATTGTTGATGAAATTTCTATATGCAGGGTCATTTGCAGGTCTAGGTTTTCTTGCATGGTATCTTTCAGGGAAAATCCAAGCTTTTGACCGCAAAGGCCATATTGCAAAACTTTGCATTGTGTTTGTTCCTCTTCTGGGTGCATCTCTTGTAGCAATTTCTCGAGTTGATGATTATTGGCATCATTGGCAAGATGTATTTGCCGGTGGACTTATAGGTTTGTGTTCCTCAAGAATAATACAGATTGTTTTGCCAGAACATGTATTAAAATGTTTATAGTAGCCATGCATCTTCAAGGAGCATCTTTTTATGCAGGATTGGTACTGGCATCATTTTGTTACCTGCAATTTTTCCCACCTCCTTATCATGAACAAGGTATGTTCCAAGTTCTTTCATAACCATGTTAGACACTCTCACTTTCTTTTGATAAAGAACACTGAATTCTTTTACATCTTGTCAAATGTAGACAAATAACAAAGTTTGCAATTAAAATACAAACTAATCTAAGAATAACATTAATCATATGTCGAGGGATATGCTAAAATTTTTTTTCAATTATCTTGATTATATCATGTAAGAATGTTGATAGCTGTCGGTTCCTAGGACGAGTTGAAATGGAATCTATAAAATTGAAGTATCGTATGGGTTAGTAGTAAAAGAGGCATAGAAGGCTGAGCAACTCTATTTCAAAAATTCATTGGCATTCTACCATACACAGAGTTCTGAGCCCTTCTCGAATACTTTGGTATGGTGCAGAACACCGCTCATCTTCCTTCCCCCCCTTACCGCCCACCCCCTTCTCCCTTCTCCACATCCACCCTGTAACCTGCAATCTTGGAGTGTCACATATTTTCACAAAAATCCAGAGATGGGATTTCGTTGGAGTTCATCGTAAGGACAAATGATGTCGTACTGGTTGATGAGAAAATTTTATCGGTGTTGTGGCCATAGCTTTGAACTCATTTCAGGTAACATCTTGTGGGGGTCTTGTGCAACATGTTACTTGATATCAGATCTCATTCATTAACTATGTTAAGATACAATTTTTACTGATCCCAATTTGTATGAGATTGCCTATAGATGAACAACTATACTGCATAAGACTTGAATATGACATAATATTTCTCAAGACCAAATACTACACTAGGGTAAAAAGTAAACGCAAAATTGCATTTGTGTACGAAATCTATAGCGCATAGCTTGTTCGGAGCTAGAGTTGCCGAGTAAAGAATTCAATTATGATCAACTTGATTGTCCAATAAACTATAGGTTGGTACACTACATTCATTACTCTTACCTAATCAGTAGTGTGTGTGTGCGCGCGTAAAGAATGAGTGCAAAAATGAACTGAGCACTTCCATAATTTATTGCTGGAAGTTTTCTGAACTAGTTTCTGAGTTTAGCTACTCTGGATAACAACATATGGTAATATTTGGCATTATCATGTAGATATATGCATATTCTATCTTAGGATGGCCTCTTTCAACCTCTAGATCATAATAGTGCACATAGTTCCTCGAGCCATTCAACTTCTCTATCTACTAAAGATCTATTGTTCAGAATCAGACGCTTTGACTTTGAGGCGGAGACTACCATTGTTGCCTGCACATTCTTTGAATAACAATAGTGAAAAACACTGGCAAGCCGTTCTATCTATTTCAGGGATAACACCATTTGTTTTTCTTTTTCTCCTCCCTCTCCCTTTCAGTCCATTTACGTATTTTGTCTCATCACGTTTCTGAAACTTCTGGTTCATTTATCATGCAGGTTGGGGGCCGCATGCATATTTCCGGATGTTGGCTGATGAATCCAGAAATCCTCAACCAGCCATGGACCCTCATCCGGCCAGGAGGCCCACGACACTGAATTCCCTTATGGGAAGGCCTTACGATTCACCTGAACGGCATGCTGAGATCGACATGGTTGACTCGAGCGAGGTCCTAGATGAATTGGAAAGTGGCAGGAAACTGTAACTTCTGTACAGAACATAATGTAACATAGAGCTTGGCCATATTTTTCCTTGTTACATAAAAACTGTGTTTTGGAATGTAGGTAACAATGTGGGACTAAATTTAGTGTGTATACTAGTCACCTCTTCAAACAAGAGAAGTCATGAAACCCATATGAAAACTTTTGTAGAACCCATTGAGTACTTCAACTTTCGCTCTTTAAAATTTGACAGATATTGCCTGCTTGTTCTACTGATGACATATGTGCGGCTTTTTTGTATTGGAAGGTTGAAGAAATATTACTCACAGAATCTCAACGTGGTGGATATTTCATGCTTAATGCATATTCTTGCAGCAGTCTGGTAACTTTCATTGTTTTCCTTCTGCCAGTTTCTTATTTGTTTTCGCTCGGCCAAGGGTTTCTTTTCTTTTCGCTTAAATAAACATAAAAGGGTGAGAAAACCAAATCTACGGTGACCAAAAAATTTAGAGACCTGATCAACAAATTCTTCAAGCACCTAAAATTTGAGTAGTCATGCTTTGGGGAAAACTTTTTCCTGAAACTTCTGTTCTTAAACCATGACAATAAATTTTACATTCGCAATTTTGAGTGCATATAGTCTCTTAAAAATGAAATCGTGTGACTGTTTTGCACAAAATAAATCACAATCTACATGACAAATTTTATCAAAGAAATCACATCTGTGCAGGATCACCTAAATTATTATGGCCATCAATGGCATGGGAAAACAATGTACCATTATTTCCATTCTTTTGGTGTGATTAGTTTTCTGAAGCATTCTACGATACAGCCTTTTTTGGCTGTTATCATACTGAATCCATGGACACAACTTTTGCCAAACTATCACCATAGACTTGATGGACCTTGTTGCCTTGCGCAAAATTTTCCCTTCATTCTAGTAAAACTTCAGTTTTGTATGTCTAATTCTCATTTCATTTTTGGTTTACAAGTAGCCGAATTGCTTGGAATGGCTCGCGTAGGAATGAAAAATTCTGATAGTATTGATACATAACTACTTTTCTTTCTAATTTCCCTTGGGATGGAGAATCTTTTATCCAAATAAACAAGTAGAAGAGAAAATAAAAGAGTTATTTGTTGTGAGGCAGTATATGTTCAACAACAAACAATCCTAATAACTATGAAGTCAACACATCATTATTATTAACCTGATTGTTCATGGGTCGGGCATCCTTCCCTTCCTCTTTTTTTTTTTTTTTTGTTGTGTTCATGCAAAGCTGCAAACTTTTGATTCTTTGATTTAGCTCTGAGATAAATGTTGAACTTGTAACCACCATGATTAAGTAGAAATCAAATCAATGAATTACTCAAATACTTAGCAAGTTCTTAAGTACTCTGCTTTGTGGTCTTGACTATCTAATACCTTGAGCCCGAAGGAGATTAGTGGCATAAACTTGTTCTGTCTCCTATGTCTTGGGGCACTTCACTTTAGTGGTATGAGCCTATGACACTTTGGTTTCTCTACTTTTGCTCTGAGGTGGGGGCCTAGTTGATCTAATTCTTCAGCCTACCGGCTCTCTTCACCCAAGATAGCTTGATGTAGGAGATTGAGACAATACAGAGCAGCAGATACATTGACTGGCCCTAAATATTTGTCGACTAGAGTTTATTAGTCGATTAATCAAATCTCAGTAGTCGACTAGTCCCTAGCACTAGTCAACTAGAACTATCACTGTATTCAAGATCTGTTTAGGATTTCGTTTTCAGGTCCAATTGGATTCCAAATTGTTTTGTTATCGTTTCCTTGTTAGATTAGATACTACTTTTAAAACATATTTAAAGGTCATTGTATTCTTTGTTTTGTACACAATACACAATATTTTGATAAATTCAATTGAGTTTTGTCTCCTATTTCTCTTGGATTCGAGTTGTTTATCTTTACTCGTGAATTCGAGTTATTTTTTCTCGTGGATTCGAGTATTATTCTACCTGAAAGTTCCTTTCAGGATTCGTTGACACTAAAACGAGATTTAATACGCATCTTCGCTTTTTTATCTACGCTAAGTGGTATCAGAGTTTCGGCAACTTTCTTACGGTGACAGCAGACGGTGACGAATCGTAAAGCCTTTCGAAGGCACTGTTGAAGGGAGACTCAGCGCTCTTGAATCAACTATGAACAATATGATCTAAAAAATCAAGAGGTTGTCCCTCAAGATCAACAATCAAGGTCTAGCCGATGGTACGTACCAAAATGGACGAGATCGTTCATCAGGTAATCATCACCCACAACCTCCACCACATCAACCACCACCACAATAACCTCTACAACATCAACCACCACCACATCAACCTCTACAACATCAACTTCCACCACACCAACCATTATTAAATCGGCCTCCACCACATCAACTAGGACTAAGACATCCTCTACAAAATTTCTAATTTGAAGATCTTTCCGATGAGAAAGAATTGAAGAACCCCTTCTACAAGGAGATGGCTTTGAGGATGAAGCTTAAGATGGAGAGATGGCTTACAGGCGAGAAGCTAGGTGAATGGTCAATCCTAATCCTAACAGAGGAGGAGGATTTTCTTTTTCTAATCATGATAGGAGAAGAGATTACTCAAAACCTAGCATATATAGGATGACAGTCGAGATTCCTTTTTTAGTGAGAACCTTGATATTGAGTCATTCTTGGACTGGATCTATGAAGTAGAGAAGTTCTTCGACATGACTTATATCCCCGAGGAAAAGCATGTTAAGTTCATGGTATACAACCTCAATGGAGGAGCCGCATGGTGGGACCAATTACCAATCATAAGGAGCACCAAGGCAAGCCACTTGAAGCAACTTTTACAAGGTATATTTCTTCCACCTGACTATCAACAAATTCTTTAAAATCAATTTGAACATTGCAAACAAGGTACAATGACTGTTATGATATATACTGAGGAGTTATATCACCTCTCATCATGATGCGATCTATTCATGACGGAAGAACAACAAGCGGCAAAATATATCAGCAGTTTAAAGTATCCCATCCAAGAATGTGTGATCCTTCATGATGTGTTCTACAATGATGAAGCCCACAACAAAGGTATGAAGATTTAGAGGTTACAAAGAAGAGTTTCACCTTTCAAGAGTGTAGCATAGAAGATATCCAACAATATAAGAACTCAGCAGAGTTCCACATTGGGCAATCGACCTCCAATCTAGAGAGCAACCAGCGCCCCTACAACAAACCCAGTGACGACAGCAACCCTTACTACAAAGGGCAAAGAGAATCCATACGCCAAGCCAGGTGTTGACAAGTATTACAGGTGTGGTGAACTTGGAAACAAGTCCAATGAGTATTCAAGGAGGAGGTAAGTCAACATGGCGAACTATGAAGATGAATATGAGGTGGAAATTGAGACTAAGCCTGAAAATGAAGACTTTGCTAAAGAGCATGGAGAGTTAGTCACCTGCGTGGTACAGCAGTTGTTATGCAACAAAAAGACCCCCGACACCATGCAATGATATTAAATTTTTCTACTCAAAGTGTTCGGTAAAAAACAAAGTGTGCAACCTCATCATCGATAACGAAAGTTGCAAGAACAACATTTCTAGCGCATTGGTGAACTACTTGAAGTTAGAGATGGAGCCACATCCTTACCCTAACACTATTGGGTGGATCAAAAGAGGCCCCTCCATCAAGGTAATAGATTTTTGTCATGCCCTATTTCAATTGGCAAGTTTTAAATCGATATGGATGCATGTCACATACTTTTGAGGAGACCATAGCAACACGATGTCCATGAAGGTAAGAGAAACATCTACATATTCACTTGGGAGGGTAAGAAGATCGCCGTAAAGCCTATTCCACCTGTTTCAAGGCCAGGAAAGAAAAAGTTAAAATTCATATCCATATGCAATCGAGGCGAATTCTCAGTGGAATCAAAAGAGAAAGCAAAGATTTGTTTTGGTAGTCAAAAAAGAAATTGCTCCATCCAATGAAGTTCCCAAGAAGATGAAGCCCATGTTGGAGGAGCTCAAAAGAGTTATTCACGACGAGCTTCTAGAAGGACTACCACCCATGAGTGATATCCAACACGATATTAGTCTTATTCCTAGAGCAAGTCTACCTAACCTCCCACAATACCAGATGAATCTTAAGGAGAGCAAAGTTCTACGGGAGAGGTTGAAGAGCTGATAAACAAAGGACACATTAGTGAGAGCATGAGTCCATGTGCAGTACAGGTCCTTTTCACACCAAAGAATGATAGAAGTTGGCGCATGTGTTTTGATAGACCGAGCTATCAACAAGATCACTATTCGACATTGATTTTTCATACCCCGCCTTGATGATATGTTGGATCGATTAGGGGAGTCGTGCATGTTTTCGATTATTGATCTGAGGAATGGCTATCATCAAATCTGTATTAGGCTGGGAGATGAATGGAAGATGACGGTCAAGACTTCGGAGGGATTATATGAGTGAATGGTCATGCCTTTTGGACTATCCAATACCCTAACACTTTTATGAGATTGATGAACCAAGTATTGAAGTCATTCTTATGGAAGTTCATGATTGTCTACTTTGATGACATCCTTATCTACAGTTCAAGTGAAGATGAAAATATGCAACACCCACGCGTGGTGTTGACGGTGCTACAAGAAAATGAGTCATATATCAACTTGAAGAAGTGTGCAGCTTCATGACTAGGAATCTGATATTCTTGGAGTTTGTAGTTAGCTCTCAAGGAATCCATGTTGATGAAGAAAAAGTAAAAGCAATACGGGAGTGGCCTACACCTTAGAGTGCCACAGAGGTGAGAAGTTTTCATAGGTTAGCTACTTTCTATCAGCGTTTGATCTGAAATTTTAGTAGTTGGTGGCACCCATCACTGATTGCCTTAAGAGGAAAGGTCCTTTTCTTTAGATTTAGGCGATTAATGAAGCTTTTATAAGCTTACCAATACTCTCATATTGGCTTTTTCTGATTTTGATAAGGTGTTCGAGCTAGAGTATGATGCTTGTGGAGTTGCCATTGGAGCAGTGCTCTCACAGAAGAAGAGGCCTATTGCTTTTCAAAGTGAAAAGTTGAATAAAGTAAGGCAAAAGTGGTTTACTTATGAGTAAGAATTGTATGTGATGTATCGCTTATTGAAAACATGGGAGAGCTATCTAATAGCCGATAACTTTGTGCTATTTTCATATCACCAATCACTCCAATACTTCAAGAAAAAGAAGTACATCAACAAGATGCATGCAAGGTAGGTATCTTACTTTGAGAAGTTCAACTTTATAATATGTCACAAATCTGGAGTAAACTATAAAGTTCCAGATGCATTAAGCTGAAGAGTTCCGCTGTTGGTCATTTTACGAAGTGACATCATTGGCTTTGATTTCTTGAAGGAACTATATGAGGAAAGGGATGAAGACTTTGCTGAGATTTGGGAGAAGTATTTGACGAAACAACCCGAGCAAGACTATCATATTATGGAGGATTTTCTTTTAAAGGAAATCAACTTTGTATACCAAGGACTTCTTTAAGAGAGAAGGTCATTCGAGATTTGCATAGAGGCAGACTTGGAGGACACTTTGGAAGAGATAAAACTATTGCTAGCATCGAGGAGAGATACTATTGGCCGCAATTAGTGAAGGATGAGACTACAATTGTGTGAGTTGTCCGGTTTGCCAAGTTGTTAAAGGACATGTTCAAAATATGGGTTTGTATATACCCTTTCCCGTTCCCAAAGATAGTTAGGAAGACTTGAGCAAAGATTTTGTATTGGGACTTTCTTGCACACAAAAGAGAGTGGATTCCATCTTCGTTGTGGTTGATCGATTTTTCAAGATGACATACTTTATTCCATACCAGAAGACTTCTGACGCACCGCACGTGACCAAGTTATTCTTTCAAGAGGTTGTGAGATTATATCGTGTGTCAAGTTTTATTGTTTCCGACCGGGATAGAAAGTTTTTCGCTACGTTTTTTTTGGCTACTTTTTGGGTAATTTTATGGATGAGATTTTATACATCCTTAAAGTATAGTAGCATGGTGTACACTCAAACAGATAGACAAATAAAAGTTGTCAACCGCACTTAGGTAGTTTGCTACGAATCATATGTGGAGACAAGCCAAGAGCATGGAATCAAGGTTTACCTCAAGCTGAATTTGCTTAAAACAGCACGGTCCACAATTCAACAGGTATGTCACCCTTTGCAATTGTCTATAAAAAGGTACCTCATCATCTCTTGGATTTAACTAAACTACCAATTGGAGAGAAGTTTAGTAGTGCAACTAGCGTCATGGCCGAACAAGTCATAGATGCTCAAGAAGAGGTTCGATTGAAGTTAGAGAAATCCAATGTAAAGTATAAGGAGACGGCTGACAAGAAGAGGGTGAGAAAATCTTTTGTGAAGAGATAGTGATGGTATACTTACAGAAATAGAGAATTTCTACTGGTGCTTATACCAAGTTAAAGCCAAGGAAATATGGTCCACTTAAAATCGTGAAGAAGATTAGTGATAATGCTTATGTTGTGGATCTTTTGAACGGTATGATGATGTCTAAGACATTCAAAGTGGTGGATCTCTATGCATACTACCCCACCAAGTAGTTGTACCAGAATATAATTCGAGGGCGAGTTCTTTTGAAGAGGGAGGGACTATGTAGGAAATTGAGACAATACAGAGCATTAAATACATATTAGTTGACTGATTCTAAATATTAGTCGACTAAAGAATATTAGTCGACTAATCAAATCTCAATAGTCGACTACTTTTGCGCAACAGATAGTTAGAAAAATTTCTAGACTTCTCATTAGTCGACTATAGTCCCTCACACTAGTCGACTAGAACTTTCACTGACTGTTTTTCAGGATCTATTTAGAATTTCTTTTTCTGGTCCAATTGGATTACAAATTGTTTTTGTTTTTAATTTCCTAATTAGATTAAACTACTACTTTTAAAGTTTATTTATTTAAAGGTTATTGTATTTTTTGTTTTGTACACAATACACAATATTTTATAAATTCAATTGAGTTTTCTCTTCTATTGCTCGTGGATTCGACTTGTTTATTTTTACTCGTGAATTCGAGTTGTTTTTGCTGGTGGGTTCGAGTATTATCCTACCTAAAAGTTTCTTTCATGGTTCATTGGCGTTAGAACAAGATCTAACCGGTATATTCACCTCCTTATTTGTGTCACAACTGCCAAGGCCGGTTGATCCAATTCTTCAGCTTATTCTCTGTATCGACAAATTAAAATCTCTTGACAAGAACACTTCTTCATGAAATGTTTCCACCGTCTCCAGTTGCTCCAAATTGTTCTCTGGTGATTTATATGCATACATCAAATTACAAGTTTTGTGGAGTCTCTACTCCTTGGAAGATTTATAAAGTTCTGTGATCTGATTAAAAAAATTATTCCATTAATGTTTTCAATTTTGATTGCATGTAATTATGATAGTCAATTGAACCTCACTTCTACTGATTTTTGTTTTGTTTTTTTTTTTTTTAATGGGACTACAAACTTTGTTGAGATAAAAATAAGTGGAAGGTTCATCAGTGAAGCATTGTTTTTGGTTATCCAGTCAGTGACCCATTGTTAGAACAAGTAATATGCACAATACAGGAAATAATTAAGAAGAATTAAAGAAATGCAACTTACATAGTATGTATGATAAATTCGCAAAAGTAAATTTTATTGACTCCTAAAAACTACATCTTCATTGATCATCAAGCCAACTACGAAATACATACATAAATCCACGAGAAAATGTCTTCGTATATGAATTATACAAGAGCAAAACCTATCCAAATACAAATGTAATTAATTATGATTTGACTCGAGACAAATCTTATCTTCTCAGAAAAAATTCTTGCTGAAAGTGTTGAACTCATGCCTTCAATTGTCAATTCGTTCATAATTAACAAAATCTACTCCAAACAGTAAAATTCGCCAAGTTCACCTCCATCACCACTTACGGAATGTCGGAAATGGCAAAGGTTTACTTATATTTTAGTATCAACTTAATTTTATGCTTGAACACCGATCTTAAGCTCAACTCAAGCCAACCATGGTTGCGAACTGAAGTGGAACAAGACTGTTGAGAGAATTTTGGGGCTGTCATCTCAAAAAAAGATGTTCTAGTTCTTGTTTTCAAGAACTGGGGTCTAACTGGATCATAACTGGGTGCAAATTGGATTTCAAATCAAACTCAAAAGCAAAAAATGGACTTTGAATTTGAATTCCCACCAACTTCAAACTTGGACTGAAGGTGACGATGATTTTGATTTACATCATGTATCCCTCGGCAATACATAAATAATGTAGAAATCAGATAAAAAAATTTATTTGTGTAGTGGTCAGATTCTAATCTTCATCATGATCGCGACACGTGTCCCATCTCATCAAGATCATCCCGAGCGAAACAGCAAGCCCAATGTACCATGAGACCACTTCAGCCAGGCCCGAGGAGAAGCCCGAAGACATTCCCGAGATCGCTTCAACCAGCCCGAGCAGAAAGCCCAAGGACCTTCCCGAGTAATACCCATCCAGATCCCGATCCCCACAGAGCAAGCCCACCGCAAAATCTTCCACCTCCATCATTGGATACAGCTCAACATCAGGATTCCCCGATATGCAGAGACAATCACATTGTCAGGTCACCCTGCGATTTAAATATTGTAACGCCTCCAATCCAACCTAGCAATTACAGATGAAGACGGATATTTCTACATGTCAAACACAACCACCAAACGAGATGATCTGAGCGGTTACACAAAAATCACAATGTGAAAATCATGCGATTATGGAGATCTACACGATCCGCACTATCAATTATGATTCTCAAAGTATGTATACACTAAGATCTGGACCAAAAAAAGAGAAGGCGGTCCAAGCCAATTCAAGCCATACCTAGTTAAACCAGAGATTGCTAGTAGAGCATAGCTCTAATGAGTCACTGTAACTTCGTGAAATAGTAACTTCCCTCTTTTCTCATGATTTTTCCGAAATTGAGTTTTCACATGTGTCTTTACTTGTTCTCTGTGTGTGAATCTCCGTGGCGCGAAATTGACTGCCCGATAAATCATGTCGTAAAATCTCCACCACAATCTGTAACGAGTGAATTTATCTATTACGTTCTAGGTTTACACATTGACCTTGATGATTAGACTAACATTAATTTCATTACCCAAATCTAATACGAGCAAAGAAGTATAGGCTTATGCCACGGTTTTTTTTATGAGAACCGTAGGACATTTTTCTCCACGTACAATAGAAAACTCTATTGTGGAGTTCAACAAGGCATAGAGGTCAACAAGGCCAGAAAGGATCTAAAATTTCGTGTGGCACATATGTTTCCCTTTTTAACTTTTTAGGTGAAAAGGCTAACACATTTTGAAATTCATGGCGGATAAAATCCATCTCCACTCATACTTCAGCAAAGAAAGCATCACAAAAAAACATATGAAGGCATCTCAGGTTCTCCAATGAAGCAGAGGCATTCCTTCACAATTCCTATAAATATCTTGAGCAATTAACCAATGGGTTGCATCTGAATCTGCTAAAATAAAGAATAAAGCTTGTATATGATAAAACAAAACTGAGCCAGCCATTCTAATTCCACACCACATTAAGTAATAGAAGAGAGTAGAATTGTTCTTTCCACGGTATTATCTGCATTCAAGTGAATGCCTATCAACATTCAACAATACACCATCTCAAACCTTATTTCAACATTTATATTAATCAATGCATATATCGATAAGCAGATCAAAAAACAGACAGTCAAGGGCAATAATTGAATAAAAGCTTCGCAAAATTATACAAAGGATTATTTTGCACCAAAAGTTCTAGCTAACAAAACCTCCTTCACTGTGTCTAGCCATTGTACTCAACAAATAATAAAAAGATGGAAACGGAAAAATCAAGCTCGGGTACACCCAATACCAAAATATTTATAGTTTCCCAAGTTAATCATGGACACAAGGTTTACAGTTCAAGTGTTTGAACATAAACCACAAACATCAGTTTTCTAGACTTGAGAATGCTTCTATCCCCTGTGGTATTTTGACAACTTTTTGCTAAAAAAAAACAACCAAAAGTTACCAAAGATTTAAATACAAAGAATAGCAACTCACAAACAATTTTGAATGTTCTGCGTAACGGCAGTCGCTTCAAATCCAATAAGGATTCTAGAACTGAGAGAATTGACAAAGTAAAATTGCCACCTACTTACTATAATGCAATAAGCACCAGCAGATATCAACTACTGAGTGTCTGATAATATACTGGAGAAAGACCCCTGTGCTTCTGTTTGTGGGTATGGAAACATCTTGTGCATAAATTCATTATTACAAAACTATTCATGTTTTAAGCACGGCTATGCTTCAGTCACGTTTAACCCAAAGCCATGCATGCTAGTGATAATGAAATATACATTGCACATTTCTCCAAGATTAACTCTTCCTTCACCTAAAACTTTAAAATATATCCTTGAGATATCAGACAAATTGCACTGGTAGTCCTTAAAATCTTTATTCCTCGTGAAATATCAGACAACAAGTACACCTACGTTACGAGAACCTAATCAAAATAAACACAAGAGAAGAATTACAGATTAGCAAAAAAAGAATAAAGGACGGTCAGTGAATCAGACTGCTTCCCATCTTTTTATCTCAAAAACTATAGACTATCTACACCTAAAAGCAAGCAAATATGGGAGGAGCCTAAACAAAGCATTAGTTTGGCACATAATCTAACTAACTAATCACACATCAAACCTTCCAAAAAAAAAAACTATACGAAACCAAAAGCACCAATCCTAAAACATGCAAAAATAAAAGTTTGAAATCAGGTCAAGTTTAATCAACCGATTTAGGCAACGAGGCGCATGGCACCCTCAAATCATAAAGCACCAAATGTAAGAATGAATTTTAGACCCAACCAAGATCCCTGTGCAAATCAAATAGCTCCATTGCCAAGGCTCATTGCCCCAAATGAAAGACAGAACATTTGAGGGGTTTCAGAAAACTAACCAATGTTCCAGATTAAGGTCAAGCCCAGGAACAAAAGGCAGAACATTTTAGTAATTTCTACTCAAACATGGTCAAAGTATGTTTGCTACAAGCTCCACCAAATCTAAGATACTTGGGGTGTTTCAGAAACTTAATCAATGTTATAGATTTTACATCATCCAATGTCGAGCCCTGACAAAAGAAAGGCAAAACATTTTGAAAATTTCAAATTTAATCATGAACAAAATATCATCATTATGAGTGTTTTTTTCGACAGAATAAAAGTTTTTAAGTAATCGGAACATTCTATATAAGGTTGTATGGTTCAAAAGAGATCTAGAAAGAAAGTTAATTTGCAATTTTAGAGACACAAAAAATTGGCATCCAACTAATTACAAAGTTCTACTCTATGGGTCTGTTTGGTTGTCGTAACTGGCCGTAATTCGTAGTTGTAATTGGTAAAGTCTTTTACAATTGTAAATGAGTTACATGTATGTAAATTTCACGGTGTTTGGTTGGTAATATAAAATTGTAAAGTGGGAAAGTGTATTGTACTTTACGGTGTTTGGTTGTCGTAATGTATAAGTCGTAAGTGAAAAACTTGACCACAAAATTAACTATTTGGTGATTTTAAAAGTTTTAATACTGCAAATAAATATTAAAAAAGTTAAATATTAAAATTTTTTAATATTAATATAAAAAAATATTACAAATTTGTATGACCACAAAATTAACTGTAACTAGGCTGTAAGTGGGTGGTAACTGGGTTGCAAGTGAGTGTTAGTTGAGTTACGTAAGTCTTTTACGAATTACGGTCCAAACAAACGCCGTAGTTGTAACTGGGTAGTAAGTCATTTACGAATTACGGAGTTTTATGCGAAACAAACGGCCCCTATATAAACAAAGCACCACAACAACCAACTTCATGATTGTAAAATTGATAGAATCATGAAGCAAGTTGCCGAATAAAAATACAATAACGCAAGTTTACATAATGCTATCCGTTTATGGTGCTCCAACCAGGTCAAGTTCAAAAAGGCCTCATTCTGGCACAATTTCAGCAAGTTGAATCCTTAAACATAGATTCTTAAAGGAAAGCAAAGCATCCTATGATATGAAAATGAACCACCAAAATTAATCAAAACAATTACAACTATAAGAAATCTAATCCTAGTCCCTCTGTAGGACTGCATAGTGCAGCAAATAAGCAAAACTATCAAATAGACATCCACTCGGCAAACATTTTGAGCCTATTAAAACCTATTTTATGTCAATCCTTAGGATTACCAAACAGACAGCAACGATTACCACCCCTAAAAACGAAAGAACTAATATTAAGTTAATGCCTCCACCCACAACGGAATGACATATTAAAAGCCCATGAACCCCATTTGCTAATTGCAATTAACAAAGAGCAAGGAAACAACATAAATTTAACATGAATGCCTACAAATTTCACAATATCACCTAAACCCTTAATTGAAAATAAGTTCTTTCACAGATTCTCAAGATCCTCATTGTACCCAATTTCAAGTCTAAATAAATACTCAGAAAAATACTAACCACAGATGCAAGACAAATATAATAGAGAGCATTCATCTCAAACAACAGTCTATTATCTAGCAGTACCATTAACACGCATCTAGAGAAAACAAAACTTGGCAATTCAAAAAAGATTAAGAGCAATCCTAACACTGATAGAGATTTAATCCACCTCTTGGAGCGACGCAGCACCGGCAGCGACCTCCTCGGCCGAGAACTTGCCCTTGGCCTTATCGGCGGCCCGCCCCTTGGCCTTGCGCTCGAGCAGCGCTTTTCGGTCCTTGTCGAGCTTGAGCTTGGTAACGAGAACCTTCGAGGGGTCGATGCCGACGTTGACGGTGGACCCATTGACCTTCTCGCGGGTGATGCGCTCCACGTGGATGACCCACTTGCGGCGGTAGACCTGGACCACCTTGCCGTCGCGGCCCTTGTAGGTCCCGCGGACCACCTGGACCTCGTCGTCCTTGCGGACGGGGACTGAGCGGACGTTGTACTTGTTGCGCAGCTCGGCGGAGAGAGGGGCGCTCATGAGAACGCGGCGGACGCTCGACGGAGCGGTGAAGTGGGCCTTGCGGCACTTGCGGCGGGAGCTCGAAACCCTAGGGTTGAACTTCATCGTGCCCTGCAGCAACAACAACAACGAACACAAAGATCGAATCTTTTTAATTAGGAACCAATGAATCGGTCGTAAATGAGAGGAAATGGATCGAGAGATTAGGGCTTTTTACTGAAGCTGGAGAGATCGGCCGCCGGGGAATGAGATGGAGGCGCGTCGTCTAGGGTTTGAGAGAACAAGGGGAGGCTTGGCTAAAAGAGATTATATAGGTGAAGGGTTAAGTTGAAGGGTTTTGATCGGGGTCGTTGGTTCAAGGGAGCGGATATTTCCTCCCCAAAAAACTTATAAAGGCTCCGAGTGATCAAGGAAACTACAAATGTGATAAAAGCACCTAAAAAATTATAAAACAAAGATAAATATGTCCTCTTCTTCTCCTTCTCCTTCTCCTCTCTCACTTTCATCGCCGACCCCCTCGGCTCCACCCTTCCTCGCTGGCGATCACCTCCTCCCCATCCCTCCCCTTTCCTCCCGGCCCCCTCCCCCAATCCCCCTCGCCCCCACTCCCAGGCCTGACCTGTTCGACCAAATCTGACTGAATAAGCCAGACTCTATTTGGCTAGAACTGTTCGGCCAGATCTGATGGGTATGGTGGATGAGGGGGTTTTGGGGAGGTGCAAGTGGTGGGAAGGGGGAGAGGAGGGAGGAGGAGGGGGAGATCAGGGGGAGGGGGAGCCGGGAGGGGGAGATCGGGGGAGGCCAGGGAGGGGGAGGAGGGGAGGAACGAGGAGGCGGGGAGGAAGAAGAAATGGATGTTTTGAACTTTTCACCAAGGGTGAAAATGTCAAAAAAAATAACGGCACACTTGTAATAATTTGTGGGGTGCCATCATAATTTTTTTTTTTTTGGGGGGCGGGGGGGGGGGTGGTGGGGGGGATATCCGCTCCCTTGGTTCAAGATGGAGCGTAAATGGATGAAATCTTTTGGGCCAGTGCGGGTATTGGGCTTCTCTATAAAATGTAAATAGAAAATTGGATTTTTTGTTATAAAGTGAATTTTAATTTTAACCTCGAATTTAGTTACCTATCATAAAATCTAAGCATACTCTTGAATTTTTATACGTTGCAATGCATGCAGATTTGGTCATTCTTGAAAAACTTTTCAGGCAGATGTACAGAGAGAGGATTTAAAATCTTATTGATAGAGTTTTTTACTCTGTTGGAGTTTAGCCAGAGAGCAGCAGTCAATGGTGTCGAATGCAAGAGCGTGGCGGTTGTGTCGGAGTTGGATTGCACGGTAGGAAAAAGAAACACAGAGTAATCAACTCGTGTTCACATAAGTTGACTTATAGAGTCAACTAGAGATTAACAGAAAGCTGGGTATTTATAATAGTCGACTAATATTGACTATTAGTCGACTAATACTTTCTATTAGTCGACTTATGAGATCATAAGTCAACTGATGAGGTGATTGCTGACGATGCTGAGTTTGATTCTGATTTCATTTCTGATCCGATTTTAGAGCTTTTGGTTTCTTTTTGTTTGGTCTCTTTGCCATATATTGGGGGTGTTGTACCCTTATTTGTAACCTTGAGAGGTGAATTGAATTGAGAGTTCTACGATTAGTTTGTTTGTGAGATTTCTACGACCTAGTGCGTAGTTTCTCTAGTTGGATTTCAGATCATTTTGTAACTCTTGTAACTCTTTTGGTTGAATAATGTTGGTCCTGAGATGATGCCAATTGTAGGATATAAAATATACGTCAACACTCAACAAAAAGATATTAGCGTTAAATATAAAGAACTTGCAAGTGAGGAAATTAAATCACAGAAAAGATAACAAACGCAAACACAAGTGATTTATCCTGATTCAGTCCTTGTGACCTACATCCAGTCTCCAAGTCACCCGCTTGAGATTTTCCTTTAACCTTTGACTTTGTACACCCAAAATCAACACCTTGTATACCACTTGACAAATCCCCTTTGCCAAATGTATACAACTCTTCTTACAAACCAAGAAGACGACAACACCTTGTACAACCTCTCTTCAAGCCGAAGACGCTCTTGTACAATGATCCTCTTTGAGTGATTACAATCAATCCTATAAGCCTTGAATCTGTATGTGATCGCGAACAAGGGCTCTTATAGGTGGACTCTCAGAAATCTTCACTATAGAGTAGAAATTTGAATGAAGAACTGAAAGTGAAAATAGTTTTCTGAAAACAGATTTTTGAACAGAGTTTTTGGGCAAAAAATTTGTATTTTGAATTGGTGTTTTAGCCTAGGACAACATCCCTATTTATAGGTGAAATTTATGGTCAGTTACGATAGTTATCAGGACAAATTTGAATATTAAACGTTGGATAAAACGCCAGAAATCAATAACTGTACAACAGTTACAAACTGCTATAAGTCAATTAGGGGTTGGTGGTTAGTCGACTATGGTAGGCAATTTTGACTGGGTTAGTCGACTAATCAAAGGAGTAAGTCGACTACATTAAGACTGATACAAATGATAAGTTTTTGGAAACTGAAATTAGTCGACTATCAGATTTTATAAGTCGACTATAACTTGTATTAGTCGACTAGTAATATTGATAAGTCGACTAATGCTGCTAAATAAAAAGTTGATATCTTTTCAGGACAATACTTAGTCGACTATAGGACTTTTATAAGTCGACTAGACAAGGTATTAGTCGACTACAAGAGGGTCAAGTCGACTAATAGGAAGGGTCAAGTCTACTAATAGGAAGGGTCAAGTCTACTAATAGGTGGTCAAGTCTACTAATAGAAAGGGTCAAGTCTACTAATAGACTAATGATGTGTATGTGTGTTTCAAGGCTTTTAACATTCTAATAAATATTACAATACACATCCATAGCCACTCTCTTTGGAAAGTCTTGAGCATGTAGAACTCTTGTATAGGCTTGTGAGATAGAGCTATCATCAAAATCAAGTTCCAACATTCTCCCCATTTTTGATAATGACACTTTGTGTGCACGAATACCCCCCTGCAGAAAATATGTTATATGTTCTCCCCCTGCGTAGAACAGGTTATAACAAATATAGAAAAATATGTGTTCTCCCCCTGCAAAAAATATATCATAACATATATATACATATGATAAATGTTTGAAATATTTTTCTTATTAAACTTTTTATATGGTACCTGAAAGATAAACATTAGATGGTACCAATCATAATAAGATCAAAATATTAACCTTTAGGAGTCCAAACCCAATTTGAATTTGGTTTCCATCTGTTAGTATACACATAATTGCATGAATTACATATATCATGAATGTATGATGCAATATAAATATTTTTATCAACAATGCTTAAGTGTTTAGGAATCCATATGAACTTGTTCTTAATTTTTTTTGAAATAATGTCAGTATTTCTTTTCACAAAAGAATTATATGGATTTGATTCTTTTACTAACATGTATAGATTTTCTACTTTGATTTGAGAATCCAAGACCATAATGATTATGTGACATCTTTTAACATGATAACAAATCATTTAACTTTTCTTTTCCTTGATTAAATTTAGTCACATTTTTCAAAATCTCTTCATACTTCATTTTGAAAATTGATATGTCTTTATCTAAAACAGAAATTCTTTCATTTAAAGACATAGTTTCTCTTTTCAATAAAACATTATTTTGTAATAAATTCTCATTATCCTTTTTCAATGATGATATAACTATTTCAAAATCATCTTTTTGAGAATTTATAGAAGAAATTTGAGAAACATAACATGAATTTTCTTTGATAAGTTTTTCATTTTCTTTTGACAAAACTTTATTCTTTATCTTTTCATTCTTTAGATCATTGTATAATTCATGAAATGCATCTAAAAGTTTAGTATATTGTACCTCATCTTCTTCTAGAGCCATGTAACAAATGTTGGCATGTTCAGTGGCTTCTTCTTCATCAGAGGAAAAGGAATCACTATTTTCCCATGATGCTTGGTAATCTTTCTTCTTTCTGAACTTTTTGCTCTTGAATTTACCTCTGTTTTTGAGTAATGGGCAATCCTTCTTCATATGGCCTGTTTTATTATAATTAAAACATTTAAACTTACCTTACTTCAAGAACTTTCTGAATTTTCTTGAAAGCATTGTCATCTCCTCTTCATCGTTATCTGAATTGTCTGTATCTGAGGATGCATGGAAGGTAAGTTCATTCTTCTTGAATTGTTCATCCTTCTTTCTATCTTCGAGTTGCACTTCATATGCCATTAGATTACCAATAAAGTTTTCTAATGACATTGTTGAGAGATCATTTGCTTCTTCTATTGCAGTTGTCTTCTTCTCTCAATCTGATGTGAGTGCACGAAGGATCTTGCGAACTTTTTCGACTTGGGTGTATTCCTTTCTAAGGGATGCTAAGGAATTTGTTATGTCGGTGAACCTGTTATCTTTTCTGAAATTGTTTCATTCTCCATCATTTTGAAGAGTTCGAACCTGTGAACAAGAATAGAAATTTTAGACTCTTTAACCTTATTTGTACATTCATGTGTTACCTGTAATATGTGCCATATTTGATTTGTAGATGTGGCTGTTGACACACGATTGAATTCTTCTTTGGTTAGGCACAAAATAAAGCATTCATCGCTTTGGCATCAAGGTTCGCATTCTTCTTTTGATCATCACTCCAAGCGTTGTAATTAGTAGTCAGTTTGGTGTACGCTACTTCTACTATATTCCATAGTTCGTAGTTGATCGATTGTAAGTAGATCTTCATTTTACACTTCCAGTAGTTATAGCTCGATCCATCAAATAGTGGTGGTTGTTGTGTAGAATGTCCTTCTTTAAATTGTGATGAAGGAAACTCTGTTGCCATCCTTGTATGTTGTTGACTGGGTATGCAGGGCTCTGATAGAGTATACCGGGCCGGGCTCTGATACCAATTGTTGGTCCCGAGATGATACCAATTGTAGGATCTAAAATATACGTCAACACTCAAACAAAGATATTAGCATTAAATATAAAGAACTTGCAAGTAAGGAAATTAAATCACAGAAAAGATAACAAACGCAAACACAAGTGATTTATCCTGGTTCGGTCCTTGTGACCCACATTCAGTCCCCAAGCCACCCGCTTGAGATTTTTCTTTAACCTTTGACTTTGTACATCCAAAATCAACACCTTGTATACCACTTGACAAATCCCCTTTGCCAAATGTATACAACTCTTCTTACAAACCAAGAAGACGACCACCCTCACCATCTCCAACCTCCCATAAGTCAAATCACCACCACCCTCGAAGTTTTGTCTTCAATTAAAGTTAAGTTTTAAAAGTAGATTGATCATTGAATTTTGCAATGAGCTTAGAATATATACACTTATATGTATGAGGAATTGCACTTAGACTATGATACCTTTATTTATATTTATTTATTTATTTTTATTTTTTATTTTTTATTTTTTATTTTTTATTATTACTATAGACATATATGTACATTTATTATTTTTCTTACCTTCATTAGGCTTTCTAATTTACCCATGTAGTGAGCCTTGAATCGATGACTCGCAGACCAAATGATCTTAGGGCACCGGATGAGAATACATCCCTCGGGTTCAAGGACTTGAGTAAACAAGACCACGAATGCTAAGGACTTAACCAACTTTAGGTGTAATCGATCATGCTTCCTAAGACACAACTAATCAGCTTAATTGATGATTTGTTGGCCCAAAGGCCCATCACTCTAGTTTTGATGATGATTAACTCATGTTGTTATAGTACTAATGATCTTGTGTTTATATAGTTTCAGTTATTGATCAAGATATTAGTAGGTGCTTAGCTTCAACAAATGAGTTTTTGAGCTAACACATACAGATCCAAGAGCTCGCGCGTCAAGATCGTATTTAGAACTCGGATGGAGTCATGTTCTTTGGATTGTATTTGGATCGAGTCGGCTTGGGGGAGTACTTCTACAAGAAGACTTCGGTTTGTTTAGTTTTAGTTTGTATTTAGATCTTGTGTAAGATAGACTAGTGTTGATATACTCAAGTTCATACAAACACACACAAGTTCAATACGTTTAGTTTTCAGTTTAACCAGTTTTGGATTTCAAGTTCAGATATATCGGGTTTTCTCGGTCGACCGGGGCGGCCGACCGTTCTGTTGATCTGCTCGACATGCTTTTAGATTTCTTATCATAACTTATTATTCTTATATTCAATTAATATGATTTAAATTGCATTTCAAAGATACCTTTCAAGGCTATATTTCTTATTAAATAATCATTTTTTGATTCAAATATTAAAGATGTCAAATATTGGGTTGAAATCTGTTATTGTTCTAAAAATAGTTTACAGTTTTTGATTTGATACCTGTTAGTATTTTCTTGATAACTTTCTACTCCAAAATGATATTGAGATTATTTAAGTTGCATTAGAAAGAAAACTTAAATATTTACAAATTATTCCCATATACCTTTTTCTAAATTCTAATATTTTAGGCCTAAAAACTATACTCAAAGTTAACCAATAGACTGTCAGATTCGCAGTAACGGTTAGCTCCTTTAAAAACTGTTTTAAAACATGTTTCTTTTAAAATGAGGAAAGTTGAATTTTTAAGGTCAATTTCTTCCTCTTTAGATCTGGTAAAACTATTCTAAAAGTATTTTTTTAAAACCTATATAAAGGGTCATTGGGATTGAATATTTCACATCAAATTCTATTGAAAATCTAGTTTTTTTCTTTCAAAGAGAAAAAATTTCAACTTTGCTTTTGTGCTCTTATTTCCAAAGTTTTATTTGAATTTTTCTATTCTTAAAATCTCTCTTTCTGATTTTCACTCTCACTTACATTATTGAGCTTCAAGTTTACATTTTACTCTATAGGGCTTTTGTAAGAGAGGTGCAAAAAAAGTGTGTGATCTCTTGATTAACAAAGTTTCTAGAGAGTTTTTCTTCCCATCTTTCTAGTGTTTTGCAGCAAATT
This sequence comes from Agave tequilana, assembly GCA_038442645.1. NCBI lineage: Eukaryota > Viridiplantae > Streptophyta > Magnoliopsida > Asparagales > Asparagaceae > Agave > Agave tequilana. The sequence continues at coordinate 121,093 of JAVJIF010009750.1, forward strand.
TAAAAGGAGTTTTTGAGCAAATTTTTTTATCTTTTATTTGTTTTAAAGTGTTGGAAAAATCAAAGAAAAGGGATTCTTTGGGAAATTGGTTTTGATCTTTATTTTCATATCTATCTAGTATTTTTCTCAAGTATTTTTCTTTGTTATTTTCTTTTTCAAACACTTTATTTTCTCACACTTGAGCTATCATCTCTAATCCTATCTATAGGATCTTATTTTTGTGAGGAAAATTATTTGTGGTCTTTTGTGATCACCAAGTGTTGTTTGTGGTTTACTGTGATCACCAAGTTTGTAATCTCTTTTTTGCTTTGGCTTTGTGCCTATCCCTCTTGTGTAGAGGTGATTGTGATTGAGTTTTCGCTTTGTGTCTATCTATCTTGTGTAGAGGTGACTGTGTTTGAGATTGGATTTTGTGCCTTATCCCTCTTGTGTAGAGGTGGATTGTGTTTTGACTTTGAGTCTATCCCTCTTGTGTAGAGGTGGTTGTATTTGAGAGAAGAGTAGTATACTCCAAGTGTAGAGTTATAATTCCTCGATAGAGGTCTCTTTTTGGAAGGTTCTATGTCGACATAGTGGAAATCCTTCTGTGTGAAGGCGGGGACGTAGAGCAGTGGCTCAAACCTCGAAACATATCTTATTGTTTACGTTTGATCCACTCTCTCAACTCTTTCTCTCTTATATCTTATATTACTTTATATTGCACATATATCCATATGCTAGATATAGTTTGTGTATGCCTATACTTGTATTGAATCAAGAGAGCTTCATATAGCACCTCAACTCTTAATTTAGAGGAATCTTGAGGAGATAGTTCAGAGCCCTTCACCGGAAATTCGGCTACACTCTTTGATTACACATTGTGTATTGCAATTGAGTTTTAATTCCGTATCATTTGTTATTAGATTAGCTCGTATACCTATTCACCCCCTCTAGGTGTATTTCAATTGGTATCAGAGCCTACGCTCCTGATATTTGGTTTAACCACTGAAGAGTGAGATCTTGGATTGCTAATCTAATATTACATTTGCACACATATAGTCTATACACTCATGGATCACCTTTGTCCCTCCCATGTTTGATATTTCTAATGTCGATATGTGAAAGCTTTGGATGAGTGCTTATTTAAAAACCCTAGGTTTGTATGTCTATCTTGTCACTACCAAGAAAACTTATTCTGGTAATGATAAGTACATTAAGGCTAATGCACAAGCCTTAGAAGCACTTAGGCATATACTTAGCAAAGATTATTTTTCTATTGTTTCTCATTGTGATTCCACTTTTGCAGTATGAAATACATTGACCTCTCCTGAGTTACAGAGGACAAACTATGTGGAGAAGGAACCTTTGGTGGATGAGTCCAACGAAACTTGCTATATGATCCAAGGATTGACTCCCTTGAGATACATTTGGATACTCATCTAGATGATAGTGCTTGCTCTTCTAATGATGAGCATGATAGAATGGATGCCCATGCATTAAATAAGAGCTTTCCTATTTTGTGAAAACTTACAAAGCTTTGAAAAACAAGAGTTTTAAATTAAAAGAAGAAAATGAAAATTTATTTTCAAAGCTAAACATGGTTTTACAAGAGAGGGTTGAGATTTCAAGTGAAAGAGACTCCTTGAAAACTCAACTTGACCTTACTTTAAAAGAAAATAAAATTTTAAAAAAAAAATGATTTTGATATTATTTTGAAGAATAATGATAACGTGTCTTCAAGACTTGATTTTGGGTTAAAAGAAAATGATTCTTTAAAGAACAAAATTGTTTTAATTTCTAAAGAATTAGAATGCATTACTTTAGAAAAAGTTTCTTTGAAAAATATTTAGATTCCCATATTTGCCATGCTACTATAGCTTCATCATCTTGTGCTTCTATTGCATGCTCCACATCTTCTTCTAATGTTGAAAATGATAAATGTATGTTGAAGAAGAGTGTAGATTGTTTGGGCTCTACTTTGAGCCAATGTGTCATGAACCACACATGATTGGAATCCATGATTCGCAAGAAACATGCTCCTCATATGCATGCACACGAAACAAGGCATACACATGCTTCTCATGTTCACACACATGACACCTTGTATGCTAGTGTGTACACTTGTACACATTGTGGACATAAGGGTCACCTTACAAAGTTTTGTTATGATAGAATACATAATTTAAATTTTGCAAAAAGTTTGTTTGGGTTAGGAAAGGTGCTAACCCCCATGAACCCAAAATGGTATAGGTATCAAAATCTACCCCTATTGTATTTGATATAGGTGTGAGCTCTCATATGACGTGAGAATGTTGGTACCTTGATGGTAAATGCATTTGAGCGTGATGGACACTACATTGGATGCATCACCTTCAAAGATGTTTGATGAGAGAACTACCATGGTTTGGGGACCTAGAGATTAGCCTTATTGGTATTGGTAACTATCTCTAACTCCTTATTTTTTTACATGCTTTTACATGAATATTTTTAGCATGTATTGGTTTCATGTTTTTCATGTTTATTATGTTAAATGTAATGTTAATTAGACTTGAGATAAACATAAATAGTATTTGAGATATACTCTTGTTTATATGGACTATTATTTTTGTGTTCTCACTATAATTTAGCTATTGTGTATGTCTTAACTCTAAAGCACGAGCATTTACCCTAACGATCTTGTTTGTTTATGATTTTGCACTTCATGTTTTTGATTATTTGTTTAGATATAGTTTTTATTAAAACTTGTGTTTATACTTGTACAACTGGTGAGCCACATTTGATTATTACGTGTTTGTACTTTATTGCTCATTTGTACTCATTAGATGTACTTGTATAACCTTATTTTGATGATTCTTGCATCTTAACATGTATTCCCTATTTTTGTACATGTTTTAATAAAAATGTGTTTATCTTCATGTATATGTCAATTTTTATCCAAAACTATTAGAATACATGTCTATCCTAGAGTCACTTGCTTTTCATGCAAATTTTTTTGGACTCGTTTATGTTTGGAATATGTATGTATACTTTTAGTTTCAACAAAACATACATATATCTTGAAGCGTATTTTGTTTTGATAATTTCTTACTTTTGATAAAAGAAAATGCATTGAGTTTCAATGTCTTATCTTTATGATTATGCTTATTACATAATTTTTACACTCTACATCATCTTGTTTACTTATGATATTGGATTCATGATAATCTCTTGTGCTTTATAGACTTTGAGCGTCAATTATTGTGTGATTTTCATATTCTCATGGATATATTCATATTTTATTTTTACTTGAAGAATTTCGTACTAGTTTTTAGAATTAACTTTAAAACTAGTCTTAATTCTTCAATTGGTAGAGTTTTAAGCTATGCTAAAATATTTTCAAATCATGATTTTTGAAAACCCTATCATCTAAGGGTCGATGGTTGGGCGACCATGCCTTGTATACCCTTATTGAATATCTTTAAAACTTGTGTATCAATAGGGTGGTAGGTATAAGTTATACACATGCTCTTCTTGAAATTTTATTTTTGTATACTCATATTTATTTCTTATATATGTATACTTCAAATTTCAATTGGTATTTCCATTTTCATACATACATATATATGATTTGATTATGCTTGTTTTACAATATTTTTACACATTTTTTTAAAAGCACAAATTATATTTATGCTAAGCTCAATTTTATCTTAAATGTTAATTGGTATCTTTACAAGCTATGCATTGATTTCAATTGGTATTTATTTGGTATCAAAATGTATTTCATGTTTCACTTTCGATTGGTATCAAAATCTACTATTGGTATCTTAAAAAAAAATTTCTCGACAAATGGTACCAACATTTGTGTTTGTCAACTACTAGTTTATTTCATTGTATAATATTCATTTTGTTCACTTCAAGAATTTCAAAAATTTATTTCAAAAGTGGTTTTAAAATTTGTTGATATGTATTCTTTATATGCAAGGGGAGCTTAATATCTCCTCTATATATATATTCATGTTAAGTGTACTTTCCATATAGTAGAGTTTGACCTCTCTTCCTTATGTGGTACACGTGTAAGGGGAGCTTAACATCTCCGTTTAGACATTGTATATTATATTTTATGTGGGTTAGGGTCTAGTCATCCCTTCTCCATGTAATGCATGTATGCAGAGGGAGCTAACTTATCGTCTCTCCTCTTCATGAATGTATATTGCATATACATCCTTATTGTTTGGTTGTCTTCACCCCTTTATTGATGAATTGACAAAAAGGGGGAGAAGAATTTATAGAGTTTATATATGCATGCTTAATATTGGTATTAATGCATATATGTTTTGTTTACTTTATGTATTTCATTGAATATCTATTTGTTTATTGCTATGCATGAGTTAAGGGGGAGCTTCTATGAAGCTTATCTTTAATTCATGATATATAACTCCATGAGTTTTGTCATCATCAAAAAGGGGGAAGCCTCTCACTCTCATTTTGATGATGATTAACTCATGTTGTTATAGTACTAATGATCTTGTGTTTACAGAGTTTCAGTTTTTGATCAAGATCTTAATAGGTGCTTAGCTTCAACAAAGGAGTTTTGGAGCTAACACGTACAGATTCAAGAGCTCGTGCATTAAGATCGTATTTAGAACTCGGATGGAGTCAAGTTCTTTGGATCGAGTCGGCTTGGAGGAGTAGTTCTATAAGAAGACTTCGGTTTGTTTAGTTTTTGTTTGTGTTTAGATCTTATGTAAGACAGACTAGTGCTTATATGCTCAAGTTCACACATACACACAAGTTTAATATGTTCGGTTTTTGGTTTAACTGGTTTTGAATTTCATGTACACATATATCGGGTTTTCTCGGTCGACCGGGCGGCCGACCGTTCTGCTGATCTGCTCGACACCCTTTTAGATTTCTTATCATAACTTTTTATTATTATATTCAATTAATATGATTTAAATGGCATTTCAAAGATAATTTTCAGGGTTATATTTCTTATTCAATAATCATTTTCTGATTCAAATGTTAAAGATGTCAAATATTGTTTGAAATCTATTCTTGTTCTGAAAATAGTTTACAGTTTTTAATTTGACACTTTTTGTTGGCCCAAAGGTCTTCCACTCTAGTTTTGATGATGATTAACTCATGTAGTTATGTGTACTAATAATCTTGTGATGTTTAGTTTCAGATCATTAATCAAGATATTAGTTGGTGATTAGCTTCAACAAGATGGTTTGGAAGCTTTCACATGGTGATTCCGGAGCCCGAGCGACAAGATCATTTATAGCACTCATTGGAGTCAAGCTCGGTGAATCACGAAGTTTTGGATCGAGTCGGCTTGGAGACGGCGCACTACAAGAAGACATCGGTACCTAGTTTAGTTTGAGTTTTAGATCCATTTGTAAAGATTAGAATAGTATGATATGCTCAAGTTCACAACACACACGTTTCATGTTTTGAATATTGGTTTTCGGTTTTTCCGTTTTTGATTTAACCGATCTTGGTTTCATGAATAGTTAGATCAAAACAAGTTTAAATGGTTTAAATGTATATTAGATTTGGTCTATATACATGCATGCTTCAACTACTTAGACAAACTTAGTTTGATATACCTATTCATGTGTTTTAGGTTTTATGTTTTAACAAAACATATTTTTGGAAATAAAGACAAAAACTATGATATATATATGTTTCATGTATATTGGATTTCTATCCATATGCATCATGCATCAAAGTATTTAAATATCATGTTTTTGTATTTAAATGAGTTTTTGTAACGGTCCCAGTTTAACAAATCCTCAATTTACATAACATCCGCTTACAAAACCGATTAATCAAATCATTTCCTTAATTTTTAAAAATTTCAGCAGCACCTCCTTTGTAATTACTGGTCGGATATAATATCCAATACAGATATGATAATTTCGGCTAACATCAGCCTACTTATTCTCATTCCAACCATATAACTGAATTCAAAATCGTCCACACAATCATGAAAGTATTTCGGCTTGACATCGCCTACTTATGGAGAAACATAACATAAACTCTAGAGTTTCTTTCTCGGCATCCATAGGCTTTCAAGATTCATAACTTTCAACTTCTCATAGGCATTACATTGATAATACACTTCTTATTGCTACAATCCAGTAAAAGATTACTCAATTGTTAACTTGAAATGAAACTACTACAGGGTTCACCATATATGTATATGTACAAGATGAATAATCTATCCCAAGACCCACATGTATCATTCACAAACACAGGTGTTCCAAAATGATAGAGTTGGATATATTCAGAACGAACCCTGCACAGCATAGCCCTGACCTCTGCCTCCAAGCAACCTGCAATATATCAGTCTGTGGGAGGGTGAGCTCGACAGCTCAGTGAGTGAGGTAGGACAATAAATCAAGAAAAGATAATATCTCAATGAGAGTATGAATATTCACGTAATAAAAGAAGTCTGAAACAGTAAGAAGATGAAGAAACAGTGGCATCCCATAGTTTAAAAATCAGGACCCCAGTCTCTAATTTTCTGAGGACGATCAGACTCATATGATCGTACTCCCCAATTTCTTTCTTGAATTTTCATCTTTATGTGTGATAAGGTCTAAGAGTTACATAAACAACTCTCTCGTCTTATGTGTACATAGTGTGTATAACCCACGTGTCTTGTATTCCACGCTATCATACACTAACCACCAGGGTTATGCCATAAACCTAGTTTATGCATTCAAATAACACTTACCTCACAAGCCATAATTATATAACATATAATCATATCATATTTCTCATAATGCAATAACGTATCACACTTCAAGTATTGCACGGATTCACATGCACACTTTCACCCAATATATGGTATTCATTTCAGTCAGCTAAACTTGTATTCTGATGGTTTCATTGTCATATACGATAACACATCCAACATACCCCTAGGGTCACACACACATATACATCTGTATCACACATAACCATTCGTTCTCAATTATTTGTAAGGATGCAATTATATGTATATCATAGCACCGTCTTCGCACTCCGCCCGTGCCATACGGGTCCCTTCCTCCCCATATGATATATAGCACCGTCTTCGCACTCCGCCCGTGCCATACGGGTCCCTTCCTCCCAATATGATATATAGCACCGTCTTCGCACTCCGCCCGTGCCATACGGGTCCCTTCCTCCTAATATGATATATAGCACCGTCTTCGCACTCCGCCCGTGCCATACGGGTCCCTTCCTCCGTAACACAATGTGTACAGATATAACAACACAATAATCAACGCATCCAATTTCATAAGATTCATACATCATGTACATCAATTCCTTTATAAAAGCAATCATACTCACAATTAATGTTTATCTGTTAGATTGCATCATTACAGGAATATTCACACCAATTGGTTAATCAGAACATACCACCCAAGTACATTATGTACATATATCAAGTGATATACAACCATCATATTCCTATCAATCATAATGATTTATATTCAGTGAGACACAGGCCAATGCCCTTGTACACCATGTTTCAAAATTCTATATTAAATGCAACACATATTATACAAGATTGTATTCAATTCTAAGCCTGTCCTACTATCCCTTTTCATGGTGAACATGAATTAATTATTGGTTCAATGTCTAATGCTCGCAAGACTATTCACATTTAGTGTAAGTACTAATTTACCGCCGTAAACCCTCCTTTGTCCATAAGATGGTGAAACTATCCCTTTATTCTTGTAACATGGTATATGTGTGTAGACATATAATATGGGCACTTTCTATGTGATGCTCTAAATGTATTTGATCAGAGGAACGACCATGTTCACATGGTTTATATATGCATAACGACCAGCTAGTACGTATGTATATATGCCACATACCCATATTTCTCACTTTCAAATCTTCATATACGAGATTTCAAAACATTCATTAATACGCCCATTAAAGTTGATCATCGACTCGGATAATCGGTTTATCCCCCTTTAATTAGAATAATGTGAACGCCACAATTACTCTTTAATCCCTGACGTAAATCAAGACATTATACTCAAAGGAGTAAGGAATGCAATAAGAATTGAGAAGATATAACACATATGATTGAAAGTGTTTATTTCAAGTACCTCTTAAGTTTGGTTGCCTTATGGGCACATGCGAGCTGTATGCAAAAGTATTACTTGCACAAACATCCTGGCTAAATGGATGGGTAAGTTGAGACTCATTGGATTCCTGTCAGTACTGAACTTGCTACTGTCAATCCCATCACCCTGACTTCCCAATCTTTAATATTACAATAAGAAAATCTTTCCTTTCAATTAGTATTCATGCTCACTCATCTATTAGTCTATTGTCCATACAATTTAGTGTTGGCCGTTAACTTGACCATTTATCAGTGAATTACAATTGATCGGTCTATCACCCTTACCATTAACTTTCGCGCTTCCGAAATTTCTACCGACTATGTGCCAATAAATGTTCTATTCACAGTCCAGTTACTAGGCCATCGAAGAAATCATGTGTTAGGACGAAATATATCTTTTGGAGTCCATAACACAATAATTCCTTATTTCTGGTAAAATTTAAAGTAATCTGAGTCTGAGGATAATCACCAGCACCCTGAGTGTACAGGCAACCTCGTTATGAGACATTATTTTAAGGGGTCAGCATTTAAATAACTAAGTATGACACACCAGTGTTCATCACATGCGTTACTGAAGAAAGGTGTTTAGTTCTAACTCAGCACAACATGCCTACATATAAATTCCAATAGCTTTCCCATAGATCCCATCTAAATATGTTTCATCGGATCTGACCCCCAGGACAATCGAAGATGATTTTATTGTAACTTCTACTTTTGATATTAGAATGAGACACAGGAACTTCCCTTAAAACTTAGATTTACTGATCTTTCTAGCACTATATTATGTGACCCACTTAATTCGCACGAGTAGCTGAAATAAACAGAAAAATCATTTAGACATCTAAAATTCTACAACTTTGCACTTTCGACTAGTTGTCATGTTTCAGTGATAATTCTCAGTACAGACATTCGATGAAGACACCGTAAGCGCGGTTGGAAAGTAGACTCGGTTAGCTTTCCAACGGCATATCACATGACCTAATTCCCTATTAAATATCCTTACAAAGAAACCCCAAGTTTCAGGTTTCAGATCTGGACAGACTTTAACAGATTTGTATTGTTATTACAAAAGTGCTTTGAACTACACAAATTCTCAACTTTTCCTTTTATTTCCTCATCTATATTAGATCATGAGTAAGTAGTGAACTTAAGTATTTAGACTTTTGGTCGCGAGAAATTTTATAAGAGCATTCATAGTTCGATCACTACTTGATTTATCACAAACCCTTCTTTAAGTCACCTACAACTTCATAGTTTAACTTATATCGTAAAAATTTTCTTTTTATCTCACTAACATGACCAGGATCACATTTTGATTTGATTGCACAGTTATTATGTAAAAATGGCAAGAGGTTCCCCCTCACAAGCGTAAGAAGCTTCAAGATTCTCCCTCTACACAAATGGTTAGGAGAGATCTATTACTTGGTTTCATCCATCTACAACAAACACAAATCTATCATACTAAGTTGACTTTTAGGATTAATCTTGTCTTCTAATAATACATTAATCGCTACTTGGACTTTTGATATGATGTCACCCAAATTTTAGGCTTAACCTCATTTACTTAATGATAATCAATACCAACCTCCGATCGATTTTCCAAGATAGAATCATATACAAATTACAAGAGAGTATACTTCTTGATAAAATTTAAACTAACTCAAACCATAACCCTTCTTTGAACATAATGCTTTCGTATAGGATTTATAGTTTGTCGCCAAAAGGCTAGGTTGCATGTTATTACAAGAGAGTCACATAATCACAAGAGAAATTCTACTATAAGAATTTCAACACCTAGTAAGTTCCTCAAGCGTTAGTCCAATGTTTCTATGAAGCATTTGATTCCAATTCAAGAAAGAATAAAATTGCTCAAAAATTAGTCTCACAAACTCTCAATGAAAGTTTCATCACCATCAACTTAGATGTGAGGTTGAAAATTTTAGGGTTGAGATTTACATCAAATCTGAAAATTTGATGAGCCCCATCACCACATGACATATCCTATCATGCAACCTCCTTACTCATCAATTGCCTACAATTGGATTAATTCTATAAATCCCAAGATCCAATTTAGATCACTACATGCATTAAAAGTCATGAATTTTCAAGGAATAATTGCATGAATAGCTCAAGGGAAAAATTTCCCTAAATTCAATAAGTCAAGGATCTAGGGATTTCAAGGATAGATGAACTTTGTGAAATAAGAGGAAGGAGAAACCCACTTACCATTAAAATTTCCGATCTCCGGCCGCCGCGGCCGCCGCGGCCCCGGCCGCGCCTGGCCGCGCCCTGGCCGCGACCTCTGCTGCGCGCGGCCGCGCCTGGCCGCGGCCCCGCCGCCTGCTGTCGTCCGACCTGCAAGAGAGAGAGAGGGAGGGAGGGAGAGAGAGAGGGAGTTCTCAGATCTGTAACAATTGGGGATGAGAGGGGATTAATGAAGGAGATGAAATCTGGACCACTCATCTCTCACCCACCCACTCACCTACTCCCATCACTCATATCAAGTGTATCTTGGCCTTCCAAAGTTTTCCAACCCAAATCTAGCCCTCCATCTAATATAAGATCATCTCTCACAATACAAGTAACAAGAATAAATTTCTATACTTAGATATTTGCATGAAGTGTAGTCATATACAAATGTGTGACTTGTACCCATGTACATACATCACCATAATTATTATTACCATTACATATATATCTTTTTAACATGCTCATTTATTTAAATTCTTCCAATTAATCCGTTTCAAATTTCTCTAACAAATTCCCAAATTTAATCATCACATAAAAATAACCGTATTAGAGTTTCCTGCTACTCCTTATAACCTCAATAATCTGAGAACGTATTATTAAATCAGGGTCTAATAACCCGGGCATTACAAATCATCTCTAATTATTTTGTTTAATACTTCAAATCTCAAAATTTGGATATTAAATCAGAATTTAATAATCCGGATGTTACATTTCTACTCCCCTTACAAAAGTTTCGTCCTCGAAACTTGGCATGCCTGAAACAGATAAGTACAAAACCTTCACATTCCTCCAATATACTTCAAAATCTTACTTCCATATAATATCTCTCTCGATCCTTTTCCTCGAGAACTTATTATCTTATGAACAACTTTCTACACTATATTCTTACGATCCGACTTAATCTTAACTCGCTTGATATTTTAATCATTTCCTTACTCCAGTGTCCCATACCACTAGCAGCTCGTACTGAGGGCCCACACCCTCAGCCGAACACATCCGAATTATGGCATGTGGGTACCATAATCCGAATATAAGGCAGTGACCAAATATCCCGCGCTTCAGGATTAGTCATACACGTAAGAACCCTTACCCCCTTTAAGCCAACCATATCAAACAATGTTTTCACATACATACAAGGCATAAACATGCAAAAAAATCGGCCCCATCAATCCAATCCTCTTCTACTATTCATTCTAAGCTTATCCTCATCCTATATCCTGTGCTCTGATACCAACTGTAACGGTCCCAGTTTAACAAATCCTCAATTTACATAACATCCGCTTACAAAACCGATTAATCAAATCATTTCCTTAATTCTTAAAAATTTCAGCAGCACCTCCTTTGTAATTACTGGTCGGATATAATATCCAATACAGATATGATAATTTTGCTAACATCAGCCTACTTATTCTCATTCCAACCATATAACTGAATTCAAAATCGTCCACACAATCATGAAAGTATTTCGGCTTGACATCGCCTACTTATGGAGAAACATAACATAAACTCTAGAGTTTCTTTCTGGCATCCATAGGCTTTCAAGATTCATAACTTTCAACTTCTCATGGGCATTACATTGATAATACACTTCTTATTGCTACAATCCAGTAAAAGATTTCTCAATTGTTAACTTGAAATGAAACTACTATAGGGTTCACCATATATGTATATGTACAAGATGAATAATCTATCCCAAGACCCACATGTATCATTCACAAACACAGGTGTTCCAAAATGATAGAGTTGGATATATTCAGAACGAACCCTGCACAGCATAGCCCTGACCTCTGCCTCCAAGCAACCTGCAATATATCAGTCTGTGGGAGGGTGAGCTCGACAGCTCAGTGAGTGAGGTAGGACAATAAATCAAGAAAAGATAATATCTCAATGAGAGTATGAATATTCACGTAATAAAAGAAGTCTGAAACAGTAAGAAGATGAAGAAACAGTGGCATCCCATAGTTTAAAAATCAGGACCCCAGTCTCTAAAATTTCTGAGGACGATCAGACTCATATGATCGTACTCCCCAATTTCTTTCTTGAATTTTCATCTTTATGTGTGATAAGGTCTAAGAGTTACATAAACAACTCTCTCGTCTTATGTGTACATAGTGTGTATAACCCACGTGTCTTGTATTCCACGCTATCATACACTAACCACCAGGGTTATGCCATAAACCTAGTTTATGCATTCAAATAACACTTACCTCACAAGCCATAATTATATAACATATAATCATATCATATTTCTCATAATGCAATAACGCATCACACTTCAAGTAATGCACGGATTCACATGCACACTTTCACCTAATATATGGTATTCATTTCAGTCAGCTAAACTTGTATTCTGATGGTTTCATTGTCATATACGATAACACATCCAACATACCCCTAGGGTCACACACACATATACATCTGTATCACACATAACCATTCGTTCTCAATTATTTGTAAGGATGCAATTATATGTATATCATAGCACCGTCTTCGCACTCCGCCCGTGCCATACGGGTCCCTTCCTCCCCATATGATATATAGCACCGTCTTCGCACTCCGCCCGTGCCATACGTGTCCCTTCCTCCCAATATGATATATAGCACCGTCTTCGCACTCCGCCCGTGCCATACGGGTCCCTTCCTCCTAATATGATATATAGCACCGTCTTCGCACTCCGCCCGTGCCATACGGGTCCCTTCCTCCGTAACACAATGTGTACAAATATAATAACACAATAATCAACGCATCCAATTTCATAAGATTCATACATCATGTACATCAATTCCTTTATAAAAGCAATCATACTCACAATTAATATTTATCTGTTAGATTGCATCATTACAGGAATATTCACACCAATTGGTTAATCAGAACATACCACCCAAGTACATTATGTACATATATCAAGTGATATACAACCATCATATTCCTATCAATCATAATGATTTATATTCAGTGAGACACAGGCCAATGCCCTTGTACACCATGTTTCAAAATTCTATATTAAATGCAACACATATTACACAAGATTGTATTCAATTCTAAGCATGTCCGACTATCCCTTTTCATGGTGAACATGAATTAATTATTGGTTCAATGTCTAATGCTCGCAAGACTATTCACATTTAGTGTAAGTACTAATTTACCGCCGTAAACCCTCCTTCGTCCATAAGATGGTGAAACTATCCCTTTATTCTTGTAACATGGTATATGTGTGTAGACATATAATATGGGCGCTTTCTATGTGATGCTCTAAATGTATTTGATCAGAGGAACGACCATGTTCACATGGTTTATATATGCATAACGACCAGCTAGTACGTATGTATATATGCCACATACCTATATTTCTCACTTTCAAATCTTCATATACGAGATTTCAAAACATTCATTAATACGCCCATTAAAGTTGATCATCGACTCGGATAATCGGTTTATCCCCCTTTAACTAGAATAATGTGAACGCCACAATTACTCTTTAATCCCTGACGTAAATCAAGACATTATACTCAAAGGAGTAAGGAATGCAATAAGAATTGAGAAGATATAACACATATGATTGAAAGTGTTTATTTCAAGTACCTCTTAAGTTTGGTTGCCTTATGGGCACATGCGAGCTGTATGCAAAAGTATTACTTGCACAAACATCCTGGCTAAATGGATGGGTAAGTTGAGACTCATTGGATTCCTGTCAGTACTGAACTTGCTACTGTCAATCCCATCACCCTGACTTCCCAATCTTTAATATTACAATAAGAAAATCTTTCCTTTCAATTAGTATTCATGCTCACTCATCTATTAGTCTATTGTCCATACAATTTAGTGTTGGCCGTTAACTTGACCATTTATCAGTGAATTACAATTGATCGGTCTATCACCCTTACCATTAACTTTCGGCGCTTCCGAAATTTCTACCGACTATGTGCCAATAAATGCTCTATTCACAGTCCTGTTACTAGGCCACCGAAGAAATCATGTGTTAGGACGAAATATATCTTTTGGAGTCCATAACACAATAATTCCTTATTTCTGGTAAAATTAAAGTAATCTGAGTCTGAGGATAATCACCAGCACCCTGAGTGTACATGCAACCTCGTTATGAGACATTATTTTAAGAGGTCAGCATTTAAATAACTAAGTATGACACACCAGTGTTCATCACATGCGTTACTGAAGAAAGGTGTTTAGTTCTAACTCAGCACAACATGCCTACATATAAATTCCAATAGCTTTCCCATAGATCCCATCTAAATATGTTTCATCGGATCTGACCCCCAGGACAATCGAAGATGATTTTATTGTAACTTCTACTTTTGATATTAGAATGAGACACATGAACTTCCCTTAAAACTTAGATTTACTGATCTTTCTAGCACTAAATTATGTGACCCACTTAATTCGCACGAGTAGCTGAAATAAACAGAAAAATCATTTAGACATCTAAAATTCTACAACTTTGCACTTTCGACTAGTTGTCATGTTTCAGTGATAATTCTCAGCACAGACATTCGATGAAGACACCGTAAGCGCAGTTGGAAAGTAGACTCGGTTAGCTTTCCAACGGTATATCACATGACATATTCCCTATTAAATATCCTTACGAAAGAAACCCCAAGTTTCAGGTTTCAGATCTGGACAGACTTTAACAGATTTGTATTGTTATTACAAAAGTGCTTTGAACTACACAAATTCTCAACTTTTCCTTTTATTTCCTCATCTATATTAGATCATGAGTAAGTAGTGAACTTAAGTATTTAGACTTTTGGTCGCGAGAAATTTTATAAGAGCATTCATAGTTCGATCACTACTTGATTTATCACAAACCCTTCTTTAAGTCACCTCCAACTTCATAGTTTAACTTATATCGTAAAAATT
Organism: Agave tequilana; assembly: GCA_038442645.1. NCBI lineage: Eukaryota > Viridiplantae > Streptophyta > Magnoliopsida > Asparagales > Asparagaceae > Agave > Agave tequilana. The sequence continues at coordinate 136,310 of JAVJIF010009750.1, forward strand.
TTCTTTTTATCTCACTAACATGACCAGGATCACATTTTGATTTGATTGCACAGTTATTATATAAAAATGGCAAGAGGTTCCCCCTCACAAGCGTAAGAAGCTTCAAGATTCTCCCTCTACACAAATGGTTAGGAGAGATCTATTACTTGGTCTCATCCATCTACAACGAACACAAATCTATCATACTAAGTTGACTTTTAGGATTAATCTTGTCTTCTAATAATACATTAATCGCTACTTGGACTTTTGATATGATGTCACCCAAATTTTAGGCTTAACCTCATTTACTTAATGATAACCAATACCAACCTCGGATCAATTTTCCAAGATAGAATCATATACAAATTACAAGAGAGTATACTTCTTGATAAAATTTAAACTAACTCAAACCATAACCCTTCTTTGAACATAATGCTTTCGTATAGGATTTATAGTTTGTCGCCAAAAGGCTAGGTTGCATGTTATTACAAGAGAGTCACATAATCACAAGAGAAATTCTACTATAAGAATTTCAACACCTAGTAAGTTCCTCAAGCGTTAGTCCAATGTTTCTATGAAGCATTTGATTCCAATTCAAGAAAGAATAAAATTGCTCAAAAATTAGTCTCACAAACTCTCAATGAAAGTTTCATCACCATCAACTTAGAATGTGAGGTTGAAAATTTTAGGGTTGAGATTTATACCAAATCTGAAAATTTGATGAGCCCATCACCACATGACATACCCTATCATGCAACCTCCTTACTCATCAATTGCCTACAATTGGATTAATTCTATAAATCCCAAGATCCAATTTAGATCACTACATGCATTAAAAGTCATGAATTTTCAAGGAATAATTGCATGAATAGCTCAAGGGAAAAATTTCCCTAAATTCAATAAGTCAAGGATCTAGGGATTTCAAGGATAGATGAACTTTGTGAAATAAGAGGAAGGAGAAACCCACTCACCACTAAAATTTCCGATCTCCGGCCGCCCTAGCCGGCCGCCGCCGCCGCGGCCCCGGCCGCGCCTGGCCGCGACCCTGGCTGCGCAGGGCCGCGCCTGGCCGCGGCCCCGCCGCCTGCTGTCGTCCAACCTGCAAGAGAGAGAGAGAGAGGGAGGGAGGGAGAGAGAGAGGGAGTTCTCAGATCTGTAACAATTGGGGATGAGAGGGGATTAATGAAGGAGATGAAATCTGGACCACTCATCTCTCACCCACCCACTCACCTACTCCCATCACTCATATCAAGTGTATCTTAGCCTTCCAAAGTTTCCAACCCAAATCTAGCCCTCCATCTAATATAAGATCATCTCTCACAATACAAGTAACAAGAATAAATTTCTATACTTAGATATTTGCATGAAGTGTAGTCATATACAAATGTGTGACTTGTACCCATGTACATACATCACCATAATTATTATTACCATTACATATATATCTTTTTAACATGCTCATTTATTTAAATTCTTTCAATTAATCCATTTCAAATTTCTCTAACAAATTCCCAAATTTAATCATCACATAAAAATAACCGTATCAGAGTTTCCTGCTACTCCTTATAACCTCAATAATCTGAGAACGTATTATTAAATCAGGGTCTAATAACCCGGGCATTACAAATCATCTCTAATTATTTTGTTTAATACTTCAAATCTCAAAATTTGGATATTAAATCAGAATTTAATAATCCGGATGTTACAGTTTTGGAAAAATCAGATTTTCATTTGGAAAATTCAAGTTTGGAAAAATACAGGTTTTGGTTTTTGGCAAAATTTGTAAGACACAAAAATGGTTCATAATGTTTGAAATTTGTGTTGAAATTTTTAACACAAGTTTGTATTTCAATGTAAAATGATAAAACTATTTTTGTGAATTTTTAGAATATTTATGAGAATTTTTAGAATTAAAAATAACAGGTTTTTCTGTCCCAGAATTTTGGCTGCCAGGCTCTGGCGGTCGACCGTTACAGTCGACCGGGCCAGGAGCCGGTCGACCGTAGCGGTCGACCGGACGTGCACAAGTTTGTGCACGTAGCCGTGTCAGTCGGCCGGTCGACCGACTGAGAGCAACCCACTCTCGGGTTGCTCCCGGTCGACCGAGCGGTTGATCGGACACAGAGTGTAGCTCTCTGTTTCTGGGGCCAGTCGACCGGGCGGTCGACCGGTGGCTGCCAACGGTCAAAAATTGACCGTTGGCCGATCGACCGTCCGGTCGACCGGTAGTTCATTTTTGGCAGTTTTAGCTGCAAACGGCTATATTTTTCTAGGGGCTATAAATACCCCATTAATGGCTAGTTTTCACTAAGAATTTTTTAGACGAAATTTCTGAACTTTCTCTAGTGTTTTCACAAGTTTAAAAAGAGTTTCTTTGTGTTAAAAAGATCAATCTTTATTGTTTAAAAGTGTTTCATTATTTCAAAGAAAAATGTCTTTTGGGAATTGATTTTGGTTCATTCATTCTATATCTTTGTGGTGATTTCCCAAGTGATTTTTCTTTGTTTTGAACACTTTGTTTTCTTCACACTTGAGCTATATCTACTATCTTATTCTATAGGATCCTTGTGTGGGAAAAGAAATTGTTTGTGGTTGTTAGACCACCAAGTTATAAACCCAATCTTTACTTGGCTTTGTGCCTTTCCCTCATTGTGTTGAGGAGGTTGTGCAAGTGGGTTGCATCCCTCAAGTTGTGAGGTGATCCTTATTTAGCTTTATGCTTATCCCTCAAGGTGTGAGGTGATTGTTTGGTTGGCTTGGTGCTTTGCCTCTAGTGAGAGGTTGTGGTTGTAAAGAGAGGAGTTGGGTACTCCTAGTTATTGTATTGTTCCAAATCCTCGGTGGGGGTTCCCTGTGTGGGAGTCCTTTGTGGACAAGCTAGTGGATTCGAAATCCTTCTGGGTGAAGGTGGGGACGTAGAGCTGGGTGCTCGAACCTCGAAACAAATCTTGTTGTTTGCGCTTGATCCATTGACTCTTACTCTCTCTCTCTCTCTATTTACTTTGTGCATTGATCATATTGCTATATCATATACTTGCTTGTGTGTTGTTGCAATTAGTTTTTAAATTCCGCATTTAGTTCACTAGATTAGCTTTATCACCTATTCACCCCCCTCTAGGTGATTTCAATTGGTATCAGAGCCTACGCTCCTGATATTTAGGTTTGACCACCTAGGAGTGAGATCTTGGTTTGCTAATCTTCATTTACATTTGCATTTGCACACATTTTTAGTTTGTACTCATGGCTAGCCCTCCTATGTTTGACATTTCTAGACATGATTTTTGGAAACCCAAGATGAGTTGTCATTTGAAAACTCTAGGACATAAAGTTTATCAAGCCACTACTAAAGAATCCAACCCCAATGATTGCAAGCAAAGAAAAGCCAATGCATTAGCCCTTAAGACACTTAGAGCATCTCTTGATAAAGATCTATTACATGTATTTGCTCACTATGATTCGGCTCTTGCAGTTTGGAGCATTTTGACTTCTCCCGAGCTACCAAAGATCATCGATAAAATGAGGAGATCTAAAAGAGACAAGTCCGACGAGCATTGCCTCATGGTCCAAGGAAATGACTCCCTTGAGGTACAATCGGACACTCAACTAGATGATAGCTCTAGTTCCTATTGCTATGGTTGTTTAGAAGCTCAAACCTTAAATATGGAACTTGCTACTAAGTTTGAAATTTTTTGAAAAAACATGATCTTTTGAAAAAGAAGAATTTTGAACTAAAAGAAGAAATGAAGGATTTGTGTTCAAGTTTTGAATTGAGACTTTGCAAGAGAAGGAAGAGATTACTAGTGAACGTGACTCACTTAAATCTCAACTAGAACTTGCTCTAAAGGAAAATGAGTTTTTGAAAAGCAAAAATGATTGTGACGATATTTTGAAGAACAATGAGGTTTTATCTTCAAAATTGGATTTTGTTTTAAAAGATAACCTTGCTTTGATAAATGAAATTGATTTCATTACAAAAGAATTAGATTTAGTATTTAATAAAAATAAATTTTTGCAAAATGATTTAGACTCTCATGTTTGCCATGCTAGTGTAGCTTCACCTAGCACATCTATTGCATGCTCCACTTTATCTTCTTGTATTGAAAATGATATAAATATGTTGAAGAAAAGTGTTGATTGTTTGGGCTCCACTTTAAGCGAATGTGCCATGAACCATACACGCTTGGAATCCTTGGTTCGAAAGAAACAAGTTCCATTATTGCATGCACACCATACACGGCATACACATGCTCCTCACGGACACAATCTTAACACTATGTATGCTCATGTGTACACTTGTACACATTGTGGTCGTAAGGGCCACCTTGCTAGATTTTGCTATAATCGTATACATGATGAAAATTTAGCAAATAATTTTGTTTGGGTTAGGAAAGGTACTAACCCCTATGGACCCAAAAGAATATGGGTACCAAAGACCACCCCCATGATTTTTGATGTAGGTGTGGCCTCTCGCATAACGTGAGAGTATTGGTGCCTTGAAGTGGATGCGTTCCGTGCTTAAAGAAAACAATTTGGATGCATCACTTTCAAGGGGAGTTTGGTGGAGAGGACCACCACTGGTTTAGAGAACTAGAGAGGTGCCCTCATCGGTTTTGGTATCAATCTCTAACTCCCGTTTATATTTGCATATTTTTTATGTTCATTAATTTATAGCATGCCATGGTTTATTGTTCGTTATGCTTATACCATGTTTATTAGATTAGTAATATACATGTTTAGTTACTTGAGACACTTCTTTCTTATATGGATTTATATCTTTGTGTTCTCACCTTATTTTTAACTAATATGTATGCTCTAGATCTAATGCACATGCATATATATAATGATCATATTGATGTTTGTGATGTTTTGTTTTAATGCTTCATATTTTGATTAGTATGTTGAATACCATGATTATTAGACCTTTGACATGCATGTATAGCTTTTGAGATCACCCATGTTTATATGGACCCATATGTTGTGTTCTCACCATTATTTAGCTATTATGTATATCATAGGTCTAATAGCATGTGGACTTACATAATGATCATTTTTATGATTATCATGTTGATTTATGTCTAGTTTTATACCTCATGTTTTGGATATACGTTTAGATGTTAGTTTTCATTAAGACTAGGATTTATACTTGTACATATAGTGGGCCACAAATAAATCTTTATATATGTTTGTGCTTGAATGCTTATTTGTACCCATTAGATGTGCTAGTATAGTCTATTTTTGATGATTCATGCATTTTAACTTATATTCACATTTTGGATATGTTTTTATGATTATGTGTTTTAAACTTCATGTATATGCCCATCTTGTCTAAACTATTAGATATACATATACATCCTTGAGCCACGTGCCTTCATGCATATACCTTGTGGTCTCTTTCATGTTTGGATATGTATGTATACTTTAGTTTGTACTTGACATACATATGCCTTGAAGATTAACTCGTTTTGATGATTCACTTGTGTTTCATGTTTTAAGGAATTCATTATTTAGCTTAATTGATATTTTCATGATTATGTGTTTCACATTACACTTGTACACTCACCCTATTTGATGGTTTCTCATGACTTTGTTTTCATAAGTATGATATGTACCTTATTGATTTCGAGTGTTTAGTGCCTTGTGATTTTCATGTTTCATGAAAAACAATTTTGTTTTATTCCTTACTTGAAGGATTTCGTACTAGTTTACAAATTTTCCATTAAACTAGTTCGTATTCTTCTTTATGTAGAGTTTTTCAAACATACTATATTTTCAAACCTATTTTTGAAAACCCTACCTTCTAAGGGCGGTTGGATGGGCGACCATGCTCATGTATGCTTTATATTGAAAATCCATTTAAACATAAGCATGAAATGGGAGGATAGGAATATGAGATATACACTTGATTTTATTGTTGTTTCAATTGGTATCATTGAATTCTTTCAATTGGTATCAATCTTGACATTTTTTTGTATACTCATATATTTTTATGTATGTATGCTTACATTTCAAATTGTATCAATTTCGATTGGTATCAAACTTTTCATACATATATGTGTTTTAGTTGTGCTTACTATATTTCTATATCTTAGAGCACAATTTTGATTATGATAAGCTTGAGTTTCAACTTTGTTTCAATTGATTAGTTTTCAATTGGTATCCATATACAAGCTCTATCATAGTTTTAATTGGTATTTCAAAAAGGGGGAGAAATCCTTGTATTTCATCTTTCAATTGGTATTTTGTATTCCACTCCCTTGCTTTATGATAGAAAATAATAATTTCAATTGGTATCTTATGCTTTAAAGAATAATAATTTCAATTTGTATTAAGATTTATGTTTAGAAATTAAAAATTTGTAATGTTTAATTTCAATTGGTATCAAGATTGTTTATTTACAATTGGTATGTTGTTTGTTTACTTATCAATTGGTATCAAGATTTTTGTTTTTCAATTGGTATAGTTTCACTTTTAATTGGTATCAATATGCACTTCATTGACACATTTTTAATTGGTATCATGTTTGATTTGACCCCTTATTGATATCGTTTTTGTTTTAGACCAAAAGGGGGAGAACATCCCTTTATTGATTCTTTGTTTTGAACAAAAAGGGGAGAAGAATATGTTTTTATTTGTTTTGTTTTTAACCCCTTTGTTGATGATTGATAAAAAGGGGGAGAAGAATTTGTGTTTATATGCATTTTTTTATACATGTTTTATGTTTTTATTAAGTTCAATTGGTATCAAAAGCATTATTTAAAGAACATGTTTATTTTTGGTATCAAGAGCTTGTAAAAGGTATCATTAGTTTTGTTTTGCAATTGGTATCAAGTGATTGTTTTGAAAATTTATTTGTTTTATTTAATTGGTATCAAGAGCTTATTTTTGAAAATTTATTTGTTTTATTTAATTGGTATCAAGAGCATGTTTTGAAATTTATGTGTTTTATGCATGTTGATGCATACATGTTTATGAACATTCATTGCATATTTGATTGTTTATTGAGATGCATGAGTTAAGGGGAGCTTCTTTGAAGCTTAACTTTAATCCATGCATATATAACTCCATGAGTTTTGTCATCATCAAAAAGGGGGAGATTGTTGGCCCAAAGGTCTTCCACTCTAGTTTTGATGATGATTAACTCATGTAGTTATGTGTACTAATAATCTTGTGATGTTTAGTTTCAGATCATTAATCAAGATATTAATTGGTGATTAGCTTCAACAAGATGGTTTGAAAGCTTTCACATGGTGATTCCAGAGCCCGAGCGACAAGATCATTTATAGCACTCATTGGAGTCAAGCTCGGTGAATCACGAAGTTTTGGATCGAGTCGGCTTGGAGACGGCGCTCTACAAGAAGACATCGGTACCTAGTTTAGTTTGAGTTTTAGATCCATTTGTAAAGATTAGAATAGTATGATATGCTCAAGTTCACAACACACACGTTTCATGTTTTGAATATTGGTTTTCGGTTTTTCCTTTTTTGGTTTAACCGATCTTGGTTTCATGAATAGTTAGATCAAAACAAGTTTAAATGGTTTAAATGTATATTAGATTTGGTCTATATACATGCATGCTTCAACTACTTAGACAAACTTAGTTTGATATATCTATTCATGTGTTTTAGGTTTTGTGTTTTAACAAAACATATTTTTGGAAATAAAGACAAAAACTATGATATATATATGTTTCATGTATATTGTATTTCTATCCATATGCATCATGCTTCAAAGTATTTAATATCATGTTTTTGTATTTAAATGAGTTTTGGAAAAATCAGATTTTCATTTGGAAAATTCAAGTTTGGAAAAATACAGGTTTTGATTTTTGGCAAAATTTGTAAGACACAAAAATGGTTCATAATGTTTGAAATTTGTGTTGAAAATTTTAACACAAGTTTGTATTTCAATGTAAAATGATAAAACTATTTTTGTGAATTTTTAGAAGATTTATGGGAATTTTTAGAATTAAAAATAATAGGTTTTTCTGTCCCAGAATTTTGGCTACCAGGCTCTGGCGGTTGACCGTTACGGTCGACCGGGCCAGGAGCCGGTCGACCGTAGCGGTCGACCGGACGTGCACAAGTTTGTGCACGTAGCCGTGTCAGTCGACCGACCGGTCGACCGACTGAGAGCAACCCACTCTCGGGTTGCTCCCGGTCGACCGAGCGGTCGACCGGACAGAGAGTGTAGCTCTCTGTTTCTGGGGCCGGTCGACCGGGCGGTAGACCAGTGGCTGCCAACGGTCAAAAATCGACCGTTGGCCGGTCGACCGTCCGGTCGACCGGTAGTTCATTTTTGGCAGTTTTAGCTGCCAATGGCTATATTTTTCTAGGGGCTATAAATACCCCATTAATGGCCAGTTTTCACTAAGAATTTTTTGGACGAAATTTCTGAACTTTCTCTACTATTTTCACAAGTTTAAAAAGAGTTTCTTTGTGTTAAAAAGATCAAACTTTATTGTTTAAAAGTGTTTCATTATTTCAAAGAAAAATAGTCTTTTGGGAATTGATTTTGGTTCATTCATTCTATATCTTTGTGGTGATTTCTCAAGTGATTTTTCTTTGTTTCGAACACTTTGTTTTCTCCACACTTGAGCTACATCTACTATCTTATTCTATAGGATCCTTGTGTGGGAAAAGAAATTGTTTGTGGTTGTTAGACCACCAAGTTGTAAACCCAATCTTTGCTTGGCTTTGTGCCTTTCCCTCATTGTGTTGAGGATGTTGTGCAAGTGGGTTGCATCCCTCAAGTTGTGAGGTGATCCTTTTTTAGCTTTGTGCTTATCCCTTAAGGTGTGAGGTGATTGTTTGGTTGGCTTGGTGCTTTGCCTCTAGTGAGAGGTTGTGGTTGTAAAGAGAGGAGTTGGGTACTCCTAGTTATTGTATTGCCCCCAAATCCTCGGTGGAGGTTCCCTGTGTGGGAGTCCTTTGTGGACAAGCTAGTGGATTCGAAATCCTTCTGGGTGAAGGCGGGGACGTAGAGCTGGGTGCTCGAACCTCGAAACAAATCTTGTTGTTTGCGCTTGATCCATTGACTCTTACTCTCTCTCTCTCTCTCTCTCTATTTACTTTGTGCATTGATCATATTGCTATATCATATACTTGCTTGTGTGTTGTTGCAATTAGTTTTTAAATTCCGCATTTAGTTCACTAGATTAGCTTTATCACCTATTCACCCCCTCTAGGTGATTTCACTTTTCAGTATTTTATTGATAACTTTCTACTCCGAAATGATATTGAGTTTATTTAAGTTACATTAGAAAGAAGACTTAAAGATTTACAAATTATTCCTATATACTTATTTCTAAATTCTAATATTTTAGGCCTAAAAACTATACTCAAAATTGACAATAGACTGTCAGATTGGCAGTAACGGCTAGCTCCTTTAAAAACTGTTTTAAAACATCTTTCTTTTAAAATGAGGAAAGTTGAATTTTTAAGGTTAATTTCTTCCTCTTTAGATCTGGTAAAACTATTCTAAAAATGTTTTTTTTAAAACCTATATAAAGTGTCATTGGGATTGAATATTTCACAACATCAAATTCTATTGAAAATCTAGTTTTTTCTTTCAAAGAGAGAAAATTTCAACCTTACTTTTGTGCTCTTATTTTCAAAGTTTTATTTGAATTTTTCTGTTCTTAAAATCTCTCTTTCTGATTTTCACTCTCGCTTACATTCTTGAGCTTCAAGTTTACATTTTACTCTATAGGGTTTTTGTAAGAAAATTGCAAAGAGAGTGTTTGTGATCTCTTGATCAACAAGATTTCTAGAGAGCATTCCTTTCCATCTTTCTAGTGTTTGTAGCAAATTTAAAAGAAGTTTTTGAGCGAAAAAGTTTTATCTTTTATTTGTTTTAAAGTGTTGGAAAAATCAAAGAAAAGGGAGTCTTTGGGAAATTGGTTTGGTCTTTATTTTCATATCTATCTAGTATTTTTTCAAGTATTTTTCTTTGTTACTTTCTTTTCCAAACACTTTATTTTCTCACACTTGAGCTATCATCTCTAATCGATCTTATTTTTGCAGAAAATTGTTTGTGGTCTTTTGTGATCACCAAGTGTTGTTTGTGGTCTATTGTGATCACCAAGTTTGTAATCTCTTCTTTGCTTTGGCTTTGTGCCTATCTCTCTTGTGTAGAGGTGATTGTAGTTGAGCTTTGGCTTTGTGCCTACCCCTCTTGTGTAGAGGAGATTGTGTTTGAGTTTTGGTTTTGTGCCTTTATCCCTCTCGTGTAGAGTGATTGTGTTTTGGCTTTGTGCCTATCTCTCTTGTGTAGAGGTGGTTGTATTTGAGAGAGGAATAGTGTACTCCAAGTGTAGAGTTGTAATTCCTTGGTGGAGGTCCCTTTGTGGAAGGTTCTGTGTGGACACAGTAGAAATCCTTCTGTGTGAAGGCGGGAACGTAGAGCTGTAACACCCCGTTCCCAGAATACGTACTTACTTGCGTATTTAGAATTTTTTTATAGCATTTTTTTGATTAATTTACTTCCTTTTTTTATGCTTATTTATGTGATCGTTTTGCATTGGATCTGGATTCGTGGACTCGGAGTTAGCCCTAGTCTGAACCGGGGACCCGATCCTAGTGTATTGCTTGATTTGATCTTTCTGCTATTCAGATTTGACCGATTTCAATTTCAAACACTGTTTTCTAATATTTTAGAATTTTCATGATTTTTCAAATTTTTTTGAATTATTTTTATAAAAACCCTAAAATCGGGATTAATCGGTACCACTGGATTATTCTCGGATTTTTAATTTAAAAATAGAGTTAAATTTTAAGAAATCGCTCTCACATATTTTCTTAAAATAATATTTACTATTTTAATACATTTTTCAGAGATTTTCAGAATTTAATAGATTTCCGCAGATTTGGTGTCGACCGATATCGTGGTCGATTTCTAGATTTTTAATTTGAAAACCATAAAAAAATTTTGAAAACGGATTTCACTACGAGTCTTAGAATAAAATTCTTGATTTTTAAAAATTTTTGTGGGTCATTCTGAGATACTTGATTTTCAGACAATTCTGATATTTTTCGAAAGATTTCCGCATCCGCAACCGAATCCTAGGAATCCGTCACTTTAATTATTTTCATTTTTCTTCCAATCATATAATTCCTTTTTCTTTTTTCTTTCCTTCCTTTTCCTTCCACCATATTCTAAAACAATCTCCATTCTTCCATTACCTTCTACATCTTTCCACCAAAATATCTTTCAAAATATCTCAAACCACTCAATTACCCTCTCCCATCACCTCCAAACCACTCAATTACCCTCTCCCATCACATGGCCGGCCAAGGCCACCTCACCCTCTCCCTTTTACAAAAAAAACCCTTCCTTTAATTCTTTTTCTTCTTCTTTAACTCCAATCCCAATATAAAACCCTTTTCTCCTTCTCTTTTCATTTATCTCCATCAAAACCTAACCACCATCAACTCTTCCTTCATCTCCACCACAACCACAACAAATACAACTTCTCCAACTCCCTACCATCATCTTCCTTCCTCCTCCATCTCCATTTAAATCACCACAAGCTCCAAAACTCCATCAAAACCCACCATCTTCTTTACCCCCTCCAAAACTACGACCACCACTTAACCCCACCACAAAATCACCACTCCACCACATCATCCTAGGCTGGCCACCATGCTTGGCTAGGGGCCGAGCCCCCCTTCTCTGGCAACATCTTCGGCGACCACTCCAATGACCATTCCGGTGACTATTCCGGCGACGTCACCACCACCATCTTTTATTACACCCTTTTCATCTCCATCTCATCTATTCTTCTCCACCACTATCACTTTCATTATCACAACACCACCTCCTCCATCACTACTTCAACCTCCAACATCACTTTCACCATCACCTCCTTCACTTTCCTTTCATTTCTCCATCAAAATCCATCTCCTTCACCAAATAACACCACCACCAACGCCATCACCTTTCCCTTCCTCTCTCCCTCCTTCTCTTTGAGACTGGCCACTACCTAGGCCCCCAAGGGATGGCGCACCACCCATAGAGTCGGCGGTCATCCAAGGACAAAGGCCCCCTCTCCTTTACTCGCTTCGTGTTTTTCCTCTCCCAGGATTTCAGACGCGCAAAGCTTTAAAAAGTGGTGTTTTAGGCGAGTGACTTTCGTCGCTAAAAATAAACTTGTATTAAAAAATTGGTATTGTGTTGTATCTAGTATCAAACCGGTGTGATTGTACGGGTGGGTGTGTTGTATTCTGTGAACATGTCTTGACTTGAACCGGACTGATACATTATAATGCTTGTAATAGGATAGAACAACTCGTGCGGGTACCTGGTACTGACTCTGAATTTCTGCCCACTCCCGACCTGGCTACCCAATGATTCCAGGCCTGTACCCTTATGGGTTTCGTGGTAGCTACCGAGAAGTGCGCTTAGACCCCGAGCGTACTTTGGTCCCGGACTCTCTACTCAACCTTCAGGCTTCACTACTCCACAGTAGAATAAATATTATCACAATATAACTTGCTCGTGTGGTACTAACATCGCAGGTACTCTTGTGCAGACTCTGGGTTATGCCCACTCTCAGGCTGGCTACCAATGGTTTCAGGCCTGTACCCTTATTGGTTTCGTGCTAGCTACCGAGAGTGCGCCTAGACCCCGAGCATACTTTATCCTCCGGGCTCCGCCCACTTCCTCGAAAGAGGAGTGCGCTTAGACCATCAGGTCTCTCAGCTCTGCCTGATGGGCATACTTAGCGGTCAACGCTTTATTCACTGAATTTGTCTAGGCGAGATGCTGTCGGATTTTCTACTCGCACTTTAAGCCGAGTCGTCCTGGTAACCTCGCCAAGCACTTTAGTGACTAAACACTGTTCGTTGTCTGTGCCTCCAGCCTGCTCAGCTCCGCTTGATTGTGCTCAGCTATTACTCTATCACTTACCATGTACATACTTGTTATGTTAACACTTGACATACACCTATCTGTATCACTTAACAACTGATGTGTTATCACCTGACACCTGACATGCTACTACTTAACACTTGCTTCCTGTTATGATATAACTTATCACCTGCCTCCTGTCATATTATACTTAACCATGATTATCACATTTACGGGAATCCTGCCCTGTTATCCTGTATTATATACAGTGACCTGTTATTCTGTATTATATACAGTGACCTGTACTCCTGTTATACATATACTCATGTACTCCTGAATTCCTGATCATGTTCTGCTCCTGCTGTTCCTGTAAATTGATAATTACATAATAAATTCTAATAAGACAACTTGCGCCCGGTTTGGGGAAAACTGATGGGTCCTGAATAGTCATATTTATGGTGGTCTTATCGAGTTACACGTGGCCACATGCTTGAGGGATCACCTGGCGGCCACTAGGGATTTTGTGGGGTGTGCTGGCACCCCTACTCCTGATTATTCCTGTCGAGTATGCACACGCCCTAGGCCTATTTCTATGGGATCTGCGATACTCTATTCCTGTTCAGGTGTACATAAGTCCTGGTACCTAGAGGTACGTTCCGGCTCAGCACCGGATACTCCTGGACCGTTGTCCCGGGCATGTATAGGGCCCATCCTAAACATGGTTCGTCGAACTTCATCAGTTTTCAAATAACTTGTTCCATAAGTTGTAAGTGAAAGTACGTGGAATGGGACGCATACTAAAGCCTACAACTTAGACGGCCCCAATTATAATAAGATGCTAATATACCATTTGTTGTGTTATTTTGTAACTCGCGTTGTATGCGCTCAGATTACGACGACATTGGATAAAGATATATAGATGAAGGTTTCCTTATTTGGATTATTCCTTTGACGTACTAGTCCCATGGAGTCGTGACCTAAGCTTGTACGCATGGTTTTGCTCATAATCGGCTTTATTCGGTTTTATCAGTTTTATCGATTTTATGTTAGTTTAGGGGATATCTGATGTTGTCCTATCTGCTTTATTTTCTACCTCCATGTCTGTTCCTTTATGCATGTGCTCATGACACAGTTTTCAATGCATGCTTATGACTTGAATTTATCGATACACGTGTGCTTATCTATGCACGCCATTTGGCATTCGCATCACCACTCGCTGGGGAGTTCTGACTCCTCTGGATCCTCATGTCCAGGTCTCAGAGCTTGCAGCGTGTGGATTCTCCTGTTGCTAACCTGAGAGGTGCAGCAGTAGCGTGGATCTCCAGCAGACCATCTGAAGTCCTATCCTTCCAGGCCCCGCTATGCGTCTCTCGAGTTTTCCTTCTGTTAACTCGTGGATGCCTTTTGTACTGTTCATTCTTGTACATCTCTTTGTATTCTCGCATTTGCGCCTATCAGTGATGTAATATTATTGTAATATTGTGTCACATCTGGTGATAACTTTGTAATTGTACTCATATGTTAGAATGTATAATGCACCACATGCTTTCGTACTTTAATTATTGCTTGTACTGATGCTTAGCGTATGTACGTGAGGGTATTTTTGACCTGCGTATATACGTCACAGTAACGTCTCCGTACCCGCGGGATCGGGGCGTTACAAGAGCAGTTGATTGGTTACATATATTGCATATATAATGTCACATTTTCATAATTATTGCCTAATAAATCATGTATTTAGTCTTATATTCTTCTTTATAAAATACAGGACCATTGCTAAAGAAAAGGGAAGAGAAATGAGCCCAAAGCCCATCAAATTCTGATTTAATTCAAAATTAATTCAAAATCAGAAAATCAGGGCAGATCATGGCAAATCAGAGAAGTTGAAATCGGTTAAAACAAATCTTCCCAAATCAATTGGTTAAAGTCAAAGATCAAACGCAGTTTCGTCAAATCCAGGAGCTGAAACAGGAAATTCAGAACCAGATAAAGGGAAAACACTAAACGAGGAGCTGTATCCCCCCCGGGTGTGGCCACCTGGCCACACCCAGGCCCAGAAACGCGGCCAAAGTCGCATTTCTGCGGCTTTGTTAAAACTGTTGGCCCCTATCTTCATGCGCTCTCCCCAGTTTGATTTTTTCTATAAATACTGCATTCTACAGAGAAGAAGGGACCGAAAATTAGTTTAAGTTTTTCTCTTTATTTTTAGGATTTAGGTTCTTTATTAGATAGTATCGAGAGGTTGTATCTCTGTTTTAATTCATGGTTCAGTCCATATACAAGTGAGAGAGAGAAAAAAGTGAATGTCATCTGACGTTGAAGTGACATCAATAAAGGTTCAAGGCTTCTTTTCTTCTCCAATTCATGGGTATGTGTTATTTCATTTACATGTCTTGTTTTGCTTTAATCATGAGTAGCTAAATTCATTTTTCTGGGCTCACAGTCTTCTCTCCCCGATCCTTCTCTTGTTTGAATTATTTTGATGTAAAGAACCCAACGGAATCATATGTATGTCTTAAACTAAGCCTTTCTTCTTTGAAAGTGTTCTTGAACGCACATGAAGATGTGTTTGAATTTCTAAACTTCTATTTTTTAAACATCACTTGAACTTGTTTTTATTCCATACTTGAAAGACAACTTGATGATTTACATTAGTTCAAGAGGATTTCTTAAGAAAAAGAGTTAAACTTTTCCAACGAATCTTATTTGCTTTGCTTAGACTTTCAACAAGCTTAAGTTTTTGCCTACGATCAAGTTGAGGCACTGAAAATTTCAAGAGAAGAACATATCATGAGTAGTAAGATAGTGAGCCCAGATCTTTTCATATATTAAAAAACAATAAATCAATCTTCAACTCTTTTTAAAATCATCTTTTCCAAAGCCTTCTCTAAGTTTTCAATTTTTCTTTTAACCACTTCCTTACTCTCTATTCTCTTTTTCAATATAAAAAAATACCAACACCATTCTTTGTTCTCTAATAATTTATCAAAAAGCTTCCATCGCATTCCTCCTCGTAGACACGACCCGTTAGCCCAAGCTAGACGGTAACTCTCACTGCTTTCACTTTCAATCAACAGTGGCTCGAACCTCAAAACATATCTTGTTGTTTGTATTTGATCACTCTCTCTCAACTCTTTCTCTCTTATATCTTGCATTGCTTTATATTGCACATATATCCATATGCTAGATATAGTTTGTGTGTGCCCATACTTGTATTGAACCAAGAGAGCTTCATATAGCACCTCAACTCTTAATTTAGAGGAATCTTGAGGAGATAATTCAGAGCCCTTCACGGGAATTCAGCTACACTTTTTGGTTACACATAGTGTGTTGCAATTGAGTTTTAATTCCGCATCATTTGTTATTAGATTAGATTAGCTCGTACACCTATTCACCCCCTCTAGGTGTATTTCATAAGATTCTCACAAATTCCACCCTCGGTCAATCTCTTAATGAGTCCGAGATGTCCCTAGGGGCAAACTTCTATCAATTTTTATTAGGGTTTTGGTTGTGTGAGTGGAGAGGTGATTTTTTGGCTAAGGAAGGTAATGACTTTCCCACCTTATCTTGTATTGGGTTATGCCCTTAATTCTAATTTGTGCAAACGTGCAATATAGACAAGAATAACACAAAGCGAGTAAATCACCCCCGTGTTTGTCCTATGCTATATGCAATGCGATATGTACACCTCAGTGCAGATCACAACAGAACAAAATACAGAATATTGAAATTGAATTGACACATGCCTAAATGCAAATGTATAAACCATTTAAAGGTCCAAATACCGTGTTTTTAGTTCTTTAATTATTGTATTGTGTAGGTAATCAAAGTAGAAAAATAGCAGCAACAATACAACAATATATGCAACTTGCAAGATCTCTGAAAAAAATGAAGCTCAGATGCCACAACAATGTCGTTTTCGTGGCTTGTTTGGCTTTTTCGCGGCAAAAAAGGAAGCAGGGTCCCTTCTTTCTAGAGCAGGGAAATGTAAGCAAGATTATACTTATGCAATGCTAAGTTTTTGTAAAGATTGACTTGCACACCAAAACAGAGAAGAAAATATTAAAAAAATGTGAAATCAAAACCATTCTGTCCCCTGCAATGGCGCCATTTTTTTGATCGGGCGGAAAGCAGCATTTAAAAGTGTGTATTTTGAAATCAGTATAATTATGTATATGCTAATGTTCTCTCGATACTTCCGTTATAGCATTGACTCAACGGGTCGAATCCACAGAGATAGGAGGCGATAGAAGCATTAACAGTTCTTATCCACGTCGGTTGTTAACAAGTTCCTCTTTGTTAAAAGAATGAGGGAGAAAAAGAAAAAATTCAGAAGTGATAGGTGGAGAAGGAGATAAAACAGCGATGTGAAAACAAAAAAAAGTGGTTGTGAATCGGTGGAACAATATAATAAACTAAAAATTGAAGAAGAATGTGAAGTGTTTGGAAAAGTGATTTGGAAAAACAAAATGGAAAGAAGAAAAACTTTGTGGTGAAGAAGATGAAACAAATGTGAACAAAGAAAGCGGTGAAAACAACGATAAGAAAATTGGTAAAAAAGATTTTGAAAATTATTTTTAAAACAAAGTAAAACGAAAGGAGAATATTATGAAAGAAAACTCATAGCTTAAGAAAACTATGAAAGAAAACTCATGGCTACTAACTGCTAATTGCTCCACTAACCATACAACCTTTAGTGATAGTTGCCTCACATGGATCCTTGGCCATCACTAATCCTTGGCTTCAAGAGATGATACAAAGTATGGATCATAAGATTGTTCATCAACATTCAAATACATCCATTCCACATAACAAGTTGTAAGGTACTGTTAGATCATCAAAACTAAGTAGAGGAGAGCATGAAATAAAGAAGACATTGCAAGTTAGCTTGTTAGTGGTTAGATGTTAGAATATTAGAATGTTAGAATCTATGATCATGAGCCACCAATGACTCTTGCAAGAGCAAGGCATTATAGATGTTATTAGATTCATATGAATTATCAAGTAAGTGGTTAGCTAGTTAGTCATTAGTAGTTAGATTTTCATAGGAAGAAAAACTAACTAAACATCATGTAGAAGATGGAGAAGATTACAATAGAGAAGAAAGGAGACACCTTTACATAAATTGTCACCATCTATTACATCAATCTCTCTCTTTCTCTCTCTGAATATCTCTACCTTAATACATGTTAAAGAAATGAAAATATAAAAGAAAGAAGAAGAAGAACACTACACTAACCTACACTAAATGAGAGAAAACTCTAGCCTATAGCCCTCTCTTCTCATTTATGGTCCATCTTTGAAGTATTTATAGGCATAAGAAGAATCTGAAGATGAGAAGAAGCCACTTGTCGAAGATCGAAACGTGGGTCCACAAAAATGCCGCGTTTGCTCGGCAATCCGCGGCAAAATTAGGGCCAATTGTCCTAAATTTTGGTCACGTGATTCGTCTGGCTTCTAGCACCTTTTGTATGTGTATTTTAACTTGCAATGTTTGGATATATATTTCTCCAAATACAGCTTCAAATACGATAATTCGAGGTGTTCTTCTAGAAGTTTTTTGGCTTGGCATCCTAGAAATCCGAATTAATTACCTAAATGGGTATAATTAAGCCTTATTATTCTTTTGCCCCTAAATTCTTGATTATCTGCAAAATACACCAACATACGGGTGAGAAGCGACATTTTATTCATAAATCGGCAGAAAAATGTGGTATGCAGATGTAAAATTCGATACTAATCAATCCCATCGCATTAGCATATGGTACTCGAGATATCTCATCCTCCTCTTCTTGTGAGTTTGGATACTGACTGGAGGATAACCTAAAGTAACCAGCCAAAAGAGTAGTGATCTGTCTTGCTTCAGCCATGTTGAACTTTTTCACCATCTTGAGAACATAATTCTCCTGAGATAGCCAGAGTTTGCATGTCCTCCTTTCTCGACTGATCTTCATACCTATGATCTTATGGCTTCTCCTAAATCTTTCATGTTGAACTTCTTTAAATCAGCTTTAAGATTCTGAATATGTGTCTTATTTCTCGCAGCAATCAACATATCATCCACATACAACAACAAATATGTGAGATCATTATTGCACTGCTTGAAATAAATACAACTGTCATACTCACATCGGGTGTTGTTGGCCTTGATCATTAATGAGTCGAATCGCTTGTACCACTGTCTGGAGATTATTTCAGCCCATAAAGAGACTTTTTGAGAAGACACACCTTTTTTACTAACCTTCCTGAATGAACCTTCAAGTTATTTCATGTTTATCATATCCTCTAGCTCATCATGCAGAAATATGATTTTCATATCCAACTGCTCCAACTCGAGATCACCTTGAGCCACGATTACCAACTACAACTGAATAAATATATGCTTGAATACATGAGAGAAAATCCCATTGTAGTCAATACCCATCCTTCTGAGAATACCCTTTGGCAACTAGCCTTACCTTGTATTGCTCATTGCACTTCTTTTGAAAGACCATCTGCAATCTATCACTTTAGAACCCTTGGGTAGATTCATCAAATCTCATGTTTGATTCCTCTCCAAAAATTTCATCTCTTGTTCCATGACTATAATCCACTTGTCACTATCATCAGCCTCGATTGTCTCTTTGTAACTTCTAGATCTCCATCTTTTGTTACTAATGCAAAAGAGACTTAGTCTTCTTCCTAGTCATATCTGATCGGTGGCGCTGAAACTCTGTCTGACCGCTTCAATGGTCTAAGTTGCATCTGTTGCTCTTAAGTAGCTTACTGTCTGTCTCCATCTGAATCCGAGGAGTCTTCATCTGACCTGAGACTTGTTAGAGTCATCTGAAAACTCAAACTCCTTACTCTGAGATGAAGCTCCATCTTGCGTTTGTCCTCCATATTTGTTTTTCTTGCAATATTAATTCTTTATCAAAGACTACATCTCTGCTAACAAAGACACTCTTTTTCTCTAGATCTCAAAGCCTGTATGCCTTGGTTCTCTCAGTGAAACCAATGAAATAACACCTATTTCACTTGGACTCCAGCTCATTCCTCTTTTAACTATCAACCAAACTTATGTTGGCAGCCAAATATTCGTAAGGTTGAATAGTTCACTGACTCTCCTTGCCATATCTCTTCTGAGATCTTAAGATTAATGATTGTAGATGGTGACATGTTCACTAAATAACTCGCATGACTCACTATCTCTGCCCAACATTCTTCTGATATGTCAGCCTGTAACCTCATACTGCAGGTACGCTCTGTATGTGTGTCTGATTCATGCGCTCTACTACTATTTTTTTTATGGCTACCCTAGAATATTTAGCTGGTGCTCAAATACTTCACTAGCTAAGTATTCTTTCTGTTTTGAGGATGTATACTCACCACCATTATCTGACCTCCAGGACTTCACCTTTTACCCTTTCGGATTCCCACCTTGGCTTTTCACTTCTTGAACTTCTGAA